>JAOPUD010000112.1:7224700-7236352 GCA_027122715.1 Trisopterus minutus
GGGGAGTTCTCCTCATACGCTTCATCATGTGAGAATAAACAAGGAGACGATTTAAAACCAATTCGTGTTTCAAAGAAAATCCTTACATTTGATACTAATAATAAAAGCACTGCCATCTTCCTGCTTGGATTTCGCGTTGAACTGGTTGGACAGGTTTCAGGACCCACTAACCCCTAAACTATGCCCTTCATACCAGGGGATGTAACCCATGGGCCATGGTCAGTATTTCATCGTTTTAAGACCCACAGTCGTATGTGTTGTGTTTTATTTTGGGTAACATTCAGTCACTCAGCGAGGGGTCTATGCAGGGCGGTAAACCTCTATATCCCCACGGTGCGTGGTCCCTACCTGGTGACACATGGTAAAGCATCGCTCTGTCTCCGCTCAGGTCGACTCTCGGTCAGAGTCCATCGAGAAGAAGGTGGCGCGGCTCGACGCTGAGCTGATGAAGTACAAGGACCAGATGAAGAAGATGAGGGACGGGCCCTCAAAGGTAGCTCATCATCAAGGCTGGACCGGTTGATGCTTTTGAACATAGCTGTGGTGTTGTGTCCTCACACAGCGGCCTGTCTCTCCCCTCTGCAGAACATGGTGAAACAGAAGGCCATGAGAGTCCTAAAGCAGAAGAGAATGTAAGTTGTCACAGCGTCACAGTTGAAGGGCCCACTTTATCTCCAGCTGTGATGTTGAAGTAGCTTGAAGTGGCTTGAATTGGCTAATAAACATCACACTCCAAATAAATCTGTATCATTCAAATGTCATTTTAGTTAAACATATATTTGTGTCCAAGAGTTATCAAGCTCTCGGTCCAGTTGTTTTTGGAATCTTGTCCCACAGAACTTTTGATCACATGTTTTCCGTGTTTGTTTAAGGAAAAGTGGCCAAGCTAATGGATAAATCTAATCTGTCAGCATGCGCCAGTCTCAGTGTTGGATTTGGTCTTCCAGGTACGAGGGTCAGAGAGACCAGCTCATGCAGCAGTCGTTTAACATGGAGCAGGCCAACTACACCATCCAGTCCCTCAAAGACACCAAGACCACCGTAAGACCCTCTGGATTCACACCAGCTGTTCACTCCTTCATCCCCGCTACAGTCTGAGGGGCAGAGAGGGTGAACAGCAGGAGACCTTGAGAATAAACTTCATCCTAGGGATGGCTGTAGAGTCCTGCTCAACATAATCCTACATTCAGTGGTTGATGGACTCAGTGTTTGTGTATTACTTCCTCTCCAGGTGGACGCCATGAAGGTTGGAGCCAAGGAGATGAAGAAGGCCTACAAGAACATCAAGATTGACAAGATTGAGGTATTAGTCTTTGACTATTTAACGCTCCGTTCTCCTTAAGCGTGGTAAGACTAAAACCCTGTTCTCTTGTAAACATGCATGCAAATAACGGCTGTGTTCCCCCCCCCCTCCGCCCCCCAGGACCTCCAAGACCAGCTGGAGGACATGATGGAGGACGCCAACGACGTGCAGGAGGCCATGAGTCGCAGCTACGGCACGCCCGACATCGATGAGGACGACCTGGAAGCAGGTGAGCTGAGCCCACTCATCAACGGGAGGGAAGGCTTTAAATCAACGGGAGGGCCCGTTTTAAATCTTGCCCATTAGTGACATCACCGGTGAGCGAGTCCGCCCAGATGTGTTAAGTATAATGGGTAGACCAGCCAGTTGGTACAGGCCACTGGGTAAGCAGCGCTGTCATACTGGGTGGACCATACCATTAATGATGTCAGTATGGGCTACATATTGTAATGACTAATCAGCATTACACTTTAAAAGGCCCTTTAAAATGTGATGATGTAATCTATTCTGTGTCTTTCTGTCTGGATGCTAATTAACAGCTGGAATTTCCCCTTGTTTGTGAAATGGCATTCAGATTCAGACAACTTTATTAATCTTAAGAAGGGCAATTTATTTGCTGTTTACCCAGTCCATACCAACAAGGTAGTATAGAGTGAACGTGATATGTCAGAGGCAACATATCACCGTTCATAGGTCAGTACAACAAGCAGCAGTAACAAATAATATTAAACAACCAAGTTGAGAGGGATGTAACAGTCATTTAAAAACGACCACTGTCCGGGTGTCCTCCCCTAATGGCAGAGGGAATGAAGGACTTGGCGTAGCGGTTTGTTCTCCTAAGGGGCTCCGGACGACGCCAGCCTGAGAGCATTGCAGTGAATTCACAGGACAGAGCATGGTCCGAGAATGCATAACACTGGTCATGTGATTGAGCTGTGAACTATATTCATTCCTTAGCTGGTCAGCTGATTAACCCAGCCTGTAGCTACCCTCCTCCACGTATTCAGAACCTGTTGTTCCCGTTTTAATGTCTGCCACTCAACCCAGACAGATTCCTGTACTTTTCATTGTGTGGGGAATTAAAGTACTGCTTCTGCAGCAGACTGTGTGGTTTCTGGGTTCACAGAACCTGGTGATGTTTGTGTGGCGTCTAGGCCCACAGAACTGGATCATTTCTATGTGGTGTCTGGTGCCACAGAAATGGATGACGTTTATGTCTGGGTCCACAGAACTGGACGCGCTGGGAGATGAGATGATGTTTGATGAGGACAGCTCCTACCTGGACGATGCATCCACGGCGCCCTCCATCCCAGAAGGTCTGCCTGGAGACAAGTCCATCAGCCGGGTAAGAGTCCACTGGTCCTCCAGTCTCATCACATACTGCTAACATGGGGCCATCAACTTCTTATTTACCATTAGGGGCCCTTTATTATATTTTCACTAAAGTCACAAAGGAGAGTCCCCCCAGATACATGATGGCTTGAACTCCAGCCTACCAGTTGTTACGGTCAGCCAATTACACATCTGGTTTGAACCTCCCACTTGTATAGGAGAGCGTTATTTGGGAGCTCTTCCATATTTACTGCTCATTTTAGGACCACTTGTGATGTTGATGATTTGTCAGAATAAGCCATTTTTAATGTCCCCTTATGACCTTACCAGTTGGGATTGTTGACTCAGAGGATCAACTTGTGTCTGGGTGGACACTCATTTTAAGGTCACAAAGGGATAGGGAGACATTTATTGTTGTGCCATAATCTTGATAATTGTCTTGTTTCAGGACGGCGTGCTGGTGGATGAGTTCGGCCTCCCCCAGATCCCGGCCACATAGGACGGCCCGCTGGGATGTCAAATGTACCAAAGCCTTGTATTTAACACTCCTGTCTTTCACCGCCAGCTCACAGGGGCCTTAATGCTAATGTTAAGTTAGCATGCAATATATTATATCGAGAAATCATTTAGTAATTATTTGATTGTCTTTCTATGAACAAATTTTCTGGCTGAAGTGATTCTTGGAAGAAAAAAACGCCTTCTGAAAACTTTCTACTGCAACCCAATAAATTATATTTTCGGACAATTCAACTCTTGCTCCACTAAAAGAGTCTTGGACGTTTATACAAAATAAATTTTATTGTACAGTGTAGCGTGGATGATTTAATAACTTAAGAGGGAGGGCTGATGTGGGCATCACCAGCTGAGCCGGTAGCTGCGTGGGAAGACCTTGTTGTGGAGGTACTCCACCACCTCACTCTGGCTGTTCAGCTTCTCAAACTCGTAGAACGGAATCTGAAACAGAGGAACCATGGATTAAACCTTGTAAACAATCCTTCATTGTGCAACCACAAGTCCCGAGGTACTCGCATCAGACAAACAAGGAGAACCAACTGTTGGTTTAAATGTGATCAACTTCCATATTACAATGAGGTCTACGTCCACTATTATTAAATTGCTATAGTTAGCAAAAATAGAGCCAAGAAAACACTATGGTGAAAAAGTTCTCGGTACAATCTTGACGTCTGCGGTCTACCTCAAGACCTATGAGCAAGATGCCCCTACCAGCTCCACAGTGACATCCTGTACTGTATTTGAGACACCATTTAATCTTTTATCCAAAACAGATATATTGAGATATGTAATTAAGGAACACACCTTTCCAAAGAGGAACAAGTCTTCCTCTTTAGAAATCAGCACTTTACTAATAGTTGCCGTATCAAGGAGAGGAAGTGACCTCACCTGAACCACTTCGTATCCCAGCAGCCTCAGGTGTCTCTGCTTGGTGGCTTCCCTCCCCAGCAGCTGCCGGTGGCTCCCAGTGAACCTCCGGTGTCCGTCGATGCACAGCGCCACCCTAGAAACACGCGTACCAACACTTAGCTCCCGCGCTGCGTATTGGGCGGGGCTGCATGCTCCTCCCACCAATATTGTTATTGAGCTCCCTGATCACCGTCGTTAAACAGAATGCGAGGGCCCCTGTTTTTCAAAAATCAACCCATTTGTGACATCACAAGCAGGAGTGTCGTCTTAGCTGAAGGACGGCCCTGAACAACTCCATCCAGCCGTATTGAATCACAGATTGTGATGACACAAAGAGACTGATTTAAATGAGGAATGTTGCAAAAGTTCAAAAAGAGTTCAGAATTTATGGAGAACCATTAGGGTCAAATGATGATTATAAAACAACCTAGGGCATTATCATGATTTGCCTTCTGTAATGGATATTGAGGAAATGGTGTTGCACACAAATCTAGTGTTTACCTCTTGTGGACATAATCGTTATGACTGGCGGGGAGAACATAGCCGTCTTCATCCAGTTTTATCTCCACATCTGGAGGAGAAGAAACACAGGTGGACTTCAAAAGATGTAGAGACAATGGAGGAGGCTAGCTGCTTGCTACCTAGGGTTTATCACAGTGAGAGGAGTAGAACGGACTCATTAAGCTACTGCAGTACATAGTGAGGAAAGGTAAGCTAACGGTTAGCTACTTCAACAGTACAAAGTGAGGGGATTGAATTTGGCCATACAGTAATGGTAGCCGACTATACAGTGAGAGAGCTAGCTACCCAGAGTGTAGCAGTACGGCGTGAGGACTTTGGAGGCGAAGTAGGTGCGGGCCCCCAGTAGGCTGACCAGCCCGGCTCGGACGTGGTTGTACAGCTGGACGTCTACCAAGGTCTCCAGAGAGCCGCCCGGCATCAGGAAGGACTTCACCCGGTACTTGGGGAGCAGAATGGGACCCTGGACAGTGGCCATAATACACACCGTTACTACTTCAGCATCACTTAAAAAGCACTTCATATAGTGCCAGTAGAAACAATGCATCTTTACCCCGTAGAACGGACACTCCAGCTTCACAGTCATGTAGAGCTGGGTCAGCTGGGCCAGAACCTGCCGGTCCATCGCGGTCCCCGGCTCTGGAACACAGAGGAGGAGGAGGAGGAGGAAAGAGGGGTTCCACCAATTTTAGGGGGGTTCAATGTGACAAAAGAAAACCAAGACAAAAATGTCAAACAAAGAATGAAAGAACACATGTTCTTAAGAAAATATACTGGGCCCTAGAAAACACTGAAAATATAAACAGAAAATAAAGAATACTGAAGACTTCATGAAACAGACATCAAAGAAGAAAAATGTACTGTCCCACAAAACAAGTCTGTTGTTTTTTTCCAGGGGATTGGAGGGGAAAGTCCCCCGTGAAGAGAGAGAGTCCTCCCACCTTGCAGCTCCTGCAGGAAGTAGCTCTTGAACACCTTGGAGACAAAGTTGACGGGGAAGCGCTGGACCAGGGTGCAGGCGTGCAGCAGGCTGAGCAGCGTGCGGGGCTGGAACTGGGAGAAGCGCGTGTGGAGGATGCTCTCCACCTTCCCGAACACCTCGCCGGCGTTGGGCGGCAGGTATCCCAGCTTCCCCAGCGGCAGGATCTGCCGGGCCACCTGGCCCGTGTCGTAGTCGTCCGCCCGGTACACGAAGCTCTCGGCCAGCGCGTCGAACACGGGCCGCGACAGGATGTTCCTCTGGCCGAAGTACTGCGCCACGCGGGCCACCGTCTCCGGCCGCGCTGTGAACGCCACGCGGGGCACGTGGCGCTCCATGGCGCCCACAAAGTAGCCGTCGCTGTGGCCGAAGTGCATGAGCGCGCCCAGCACCAGACCCAGCTGCTCGTCCGTGAAGCCGCGCACGTGTCTCACCGCCTGCCTGCACAGAGCCATGACCAGCGGCATGGCGTTGCTCTGCTCCAGCGCCACCAGCGCCCCCAGCAGCCCGCTGACGGCCGCCGCGTCCATGCGGGGGGCCAGGCTGAGGGCGTGGGCGTGCATGGCGTGGAGCAGGGCCTGCTGACGCCCCCCCTCTGCCGCCCCGTCCTGCATGAGCTGGTACACGCCCACCAGCTCCGCCAGGCTCCACGCCGCCGCACCCCGCCGCCGGACCTGCTGCATCACCTGGTCCAGCAGGCCGCAGGCGGGGCCCTCGAGGGCCAGCAGGGCCCGGCCCAGCGTGCACAGCTCCCCCACGCTCAGCCGGCCGCGGTCCAGACGCACCTGGCTCTCTGCCACCAGCCGCACCACCAGCGTGCTCCAGGGGTCCAGGAGCAGCCGGGTGCAGGCCATCAGCGCCGACACCAGCCCCCCGTCCGTCAGCCGCACCGAGTCCTGCTCCAGCTGGAAGCACAGGGAGCGCACCACGTCCTTCTCCAGCACCCCGGGGTCCCGCAGCGAGCAGCCGTCCCGCTCCAGGTCGGCCACGCGGTGCAGGGCACCCGCCGCCATCACGTCAGACAGGGTCTCTGCGTGGCGCAGGAGACGCAGCACCTGCCACGAGGAGGAGCAGTCCGCCAGCCGCTGGCCGAACAGGCGCTCCTCAGACTCCGGTGGCGGGTGCAGCTGGGTCAGCCGGAAGCGGAACGCCGACCCTTTGTGGAGACCCACGGCCCCGCTGGCCAGGAAGGACGGGTCCCTGGTGATCGTCGAAAAGCCCATCCTACCGAGGACGCAGGTGCGGTGGGAGGGGCGGTCGGCTGCGGTCCGCAGCTCAGGAGCGCACCCGACATCTCTGGGACTTGCGTTGCCGAAGAGCCGCGGGAGGTAGCGTCCAGCCCGGCCCACACTGTGTAGCCTCTGGGCGGCTTTTAGCGCCATGATCTCTCCCTCATCAGGACCTGCGTGTTCAAAATGATAAGCATCATAAACAGAACTTTGAAGCAAGTTGAGATGAAGTAAATATCCTTACGTAATCCATATATCTAACAGGTAGGATAACTTTACAATCCACTCACTGCCAGGTAGGTGTTGACAGATGGTGTGCCATGTTCACACCAACTTGTACGTCCAACAAAAGTTTACTCTGATGAATGTTGCATTCAAAGGAAGATCTGAACCATCCAACCCACCCGTACACCAGCGAAGACACTGCTTTATAATGAAACATGAAACTATTAACCACTTGCCCTTGCCTGGTCAGTGAGCTAGCGTGCTAGGAGGCTACTGCCTGTACGCTACAACTTCACCAGGGTGTCAAGCATCTGTGTAGATCACTGTCTTCTTTATAAACATTAGTCACTCTGTCAAATCATCGGTTTAACCAAATCGTCACACAAAGGGGAACCGTACCTGTAGCCTCTAGGTCACGGCGAAAGCGCCCCTCATCAGGATCACATGTAACGTGGTTCCGTAACGGCGTAAATAGCAGCCTCTGATTGGTTCGATTTCCACCAATCGTATAAACGGTGTGACTCAGTGTGGCCGCTAGAGGGCAGCACAGCCTCACTCACATCCGCTCACCAACAAAAAAGACGAACAAAAAACGGTGGGTCACTGGTCTAAAATAAACCTGGTTATTAAAAATAGTTCAATGACCCAGAATAATCCAGTACGTTCGGCGAGGTTAAGATATTCATTTTAATTTTAAAGGTAATCATGTACTAGATACAAACTCATTCCAAGTGGAAGCTGACGTCCGCAGGGGACTTCTGAAACACCTCAAGGTAGTGAATCGTTTAAGTTACTTAAAATACTTAACGTGCGTTTAATTGTTTTACTTGGAGCAGATCCAAGTTTATACTTTTGAAAGTTCCAACACGAAACATTTATCTGTATCTGAAGTGTCCTATCTCAAATTGTTAATTTTGAGTTGTAACTAGTCAGTCGACTGGTATAGACAAACCTTCCCGTGGTCAAAACAAAGGCACCTAGGAATGTGCTTCACATTTCTTCTCATCTTACTGTTATGTGTAAATAAAGGTGAACGCAGGAGAAAGCAGTGTTCTACAACAGCTGCTTAATGAGTATCCCGACGGAGAAGCAACACTGCGGGTCCAGACAAGACGGAGCTTCACTGTGGGCAGACTTCAGGTATTCAGAGAGCACTCCTGTTTTATACGCCTTCCACAAAACACACAACACAACAAAGTACAACTTGATAGAGGGATTTATTCCAAAACGATTATATTATAAAAAGGTAAAAACGCCACAGAGCCCAGATCACAAGTCCCTTAGAGCCACGTGTCAAATTTTCCTAACACATAACATTTGTGTAAACCCCCCACCCATCAGAAAAACATTTCACCCTTGGGACACCAGGTCAGAACGGACGAGGTGGTCAAAGTGTTTCAACCGGTTCCTAGAGACGGGACATGCAGCCTGGAGATCTAGCAGGTTGTGGCGTGTGTTTAATTTGCGTGTGTGTGGTAGAAAGTGTCGCCGGTTCTCTTTAATCGTCCTTGTCTTTGGCTCCGTGCTTCAGGATGCGTGTGAACTCCACGTAGTTGAAGTTGGCCTTCTTGTCGATGGGGGCCTCCCGGACCAGCTCGTCCACCTCCTCGTCGGTGAAGCGGTCGCCCATGGTGGTCAGCAGCTCCCTCAGGTAGTCCTCCTGGATGAAGCCTGAGAACAGACACGCAGCCCGGGTCAGACCCCCCCTCCACTACCCGATAAACAGCAACACTTCCTGGACACGCCCGCACAGTAGAAAAGGGATTCCTGGATGAAGCCCAATACACAGACAGCATTGACCAATATAAATAAACTGTCGCGCAGGCGTCCCGGGTCCACCCAGAGGCAGTGCAAGAGGGCCATCAGATAACACTTGATTGGTCATTATCTCTTCCAGTTAAAAATCAAGCTCCAACAGTCCAGCTCATTCCATACATTCCAGCCGTTGATGAATCAGGCGGTCGTCCCTTACATTATCCGTTCATCATGACTCAGCCCTAACTCAGGGTTCCTCCCTCTATACTTTGTCTGCAAGTTCAGACATCCTCTGTTGCATGTTGTTTATATGTAGTGGATTCACAAGTGTCAAACCACACATAAAATGTAAAGAGAGTGTATTCTGGACCAAGTACAGTAGAATTGAAGTAGTATTGAAGAGTTTTAAACACATTTCTGTACTGTAATGTAGGTCAGCCCTCAACACTATTGGTGTGCGAGGGACACTCTGTACTTGTGCTGTCGTGTGACCGTACCTGTGCCCTCCTCGTCGAAGCAGGCGAAGGCGTTGCGGATGACGTCCTCGGGGTCGGTGCCGTTGAGCTTCTCTCCGAACATGGTGAGGAACATGGTGAAGTTGATGGGCCCCGGCGCTTCGGTCATCATGGCCTCCAGGTACTCGTCGGTCGGGTTCTTACCTGTGGCAGCGGGACGGCGGTTAAACCACAGACAGTTACAGGAGTTTTAAACACAAAACCTAACTTTTACACTAAAAACTAAAAACATGACATGCACTTTATTACAATCTTTTTGTAGTTCAAAATAGGTAGTCATCGTTTCATTACAATAACGTAGCCCCTGGACTCACCCAGGGACGCCAGCATGTCGTGCAGATCCTCCTTGTCCACGAAGCCGTCTCGGTTCTGGTCGATCATGTTGAAGGCCTCCTTGAACTCCTGGATCTGGGACTGGTCGAACATGGCGAAGACGTTGGAAGTGGCGCGCTGGGGGCGCTTCTTGGTGGTCTTCCCCTTTGCTCGTTTGCTGGACATGATGACTGGTGGTGGGGCTGGAGGAGACAACACGGCTGAGTACAGGATAGTGGCCCATCAACTGTTTTAACCTAAAGAGTTACTAACAGGCAGGCAGGGAGACGTAGTACTACAGTCCATTCAGACAAATCTCCCTGAGGATAAAGAGGGGTACGGGCATCTTGCTCAGGGATTCCGCCAGGAAGACTGCAGACATGGGGCTGACATTGGAAGCCAGAAACTTTTAATTGGGAGTCAAACACTTACCACTACAACTAAATATCGCACCATAAAGTAGAATTAACAAGACATCTAAAGCTCAATAGGCAAAGCATAAACACCGTATTTCAGACAGCAGCTATGTTAAGATATTACACAACCAGCCCATCATATAAAGGCAATCATAGAACGACATCTGGTACGTGGTGCACATCTCGTTCTGATCAGGACATGGCGAACAGCTCCCGCGCTGCCAGTGCCTCAGTGGGCTGACCCATCACAGCTATATATGGAGATATTTAATGGCTCTCTGGCTCGGAGGATCTCATTGTATCTTTAAGGACTGGAAACCCAGCGATGCGAGCACGTATGCCCTTAAGAGGAGCTGGGTTCTCCCGTCAGATCGTTACTCATCTACTGACGGAGGAACCTTCTGCTGGAACTCGGCTCGTTTATATTGTCGTACAATAGCACTGAGGCATTTGGTTTCAATTGGAGCCATAGAACATTTAGGATATGATTATGTTTTGAAACAAATGACGTGACTCTCCTGGCCGAGAGACGCCGGCCTAGTTGAAGTGCGTAGCTCACCTGGTAGGTGATTTAAAACATCCTAAAACATCCCATACCGTCTAATACATTTCATACATGCTGAATACTTGTAATGACAAAGCCGATTACATATCTACAACCGCAATTTCCCGCGCCACTAGGCTCTACTTCCACTAAACTAGAAGGACAACTTCGAGTCAGACGGATTGTGAAGACGACGTCAACATTAGCATCCGTGCTAACGCACAGCTAGCGAAGTTCTGCGCTGACCTAAAAAAAAAAACAGGCCATTCAAAAGTGGGACGATTTGAGTCCACATTAATCAGATCCACCGCTTGATAATAAAGTAGCAGTGAGACTAATCGTTCCTCGGTAGACGTACGAACACACACAGCGTCTTACCTGACGGTAGTACGGAAGAGGGATGCGACGGAGAGCTGCTCTTCTTCTTCTGACCACCGCCCGAACTTCCTGATGTCGACGTTGGTTCCGCAAAGGAAGTCTGGGGCAAACCAAGTGGACCACACACGGGGGGGGTGTGGAGTAATCAAACAACCAACATGAAGTGTATTATTTGCCTTATATGGCCAGCTCACTCGTCGCATGTATTTGAATCGCGTTCATATTGAGATACGTGTGCTTCACTGTCATGATCATTGTGATTTTAAAGATATCTGTAGTCACATATTAATGATCAACTATTTGAAAAACCCTAAAGAGTGTGTGCACACATTTCGAGAAACACTCCCTTCTCTGCGTTGACGTTCAAGGATTTGCCCTTTTATGGACAAGAGGAATGCTGGAATCCTCTCTCCCTAAAAGCCCTCATATAGGGTATGACAACTGAGGACTGTTAACAACGTACAAAGAAGGCCAGGAGCAATTGTCAACTTAAACTCTTCTTCAACCTTATCTGAACTACAACTATACATTTGATGTGTAATACTATATAAATATACCTACATATATACTCACCTACATTCACATCCATGCTCCTTAACTTTTGGGATAAAGGACTTATTCTACACGCACACACTCACACGCACACGCGTTCACACACACACACACACACACACACACACACACACACACACACACACACACACACACACACACACACACACA
>JAOPUD010000112.1:7249545-7275144 GCA_027122715.1 Trisopterus minutus
GTATGAAGTGTACCAGTGCCATAGGTCCTGGTATGAAGTGTACCAGTGCCATAGGTCCTGGTATGAAGTGTACCAGTGCCATAGGTCCTGGTATGAAGTGTACCAGTACCATAGGTCCTGGTTCACCCTGCCATGTGTTTAGGGTGCGTTTGTTTAGTGTTGGCCAAAGTGTTTCATTCCCTCAATAAGTACTTGATGACTTTGATCAAGCTCCCAGTGTCAACCAAACACCTCCTGTGCCACCAGATAACTATAATAATAAATAATAACATGTTTGAATGAGCAGGGGCATTAAAATGGATGCCAACAAAGTGTTTGGAAAGCCACACTGAGCTGCCACAGGTTGACATTAATACGGTTGATGCAGCCGTCCGTCCGTCTGTCGTCTGTCTTTCCGCCTGCTGATGCTATTGTACGCTGATGAGCTGATATGTTAGTGCTTTGGACTGAGCACATGGACCATGTGTTGTGTGAATAGTATTGAAGGTTGGAGCGACACAAAGCCCCTTCCCCTGCTGCAGAGTTCAGGGTCAGCCAGTAAACGGGGTGGCGATGGAGAGGGGGCTATTCCCAGAGAGCTCAGCCGGGGCCTCGCTGTAAACAAAGCAAGGATTCCACTCCTATCTCTGGTTGAAGGAGAGATACTGCAGCTCAATATAGTCTCCATCACCTATGGGCATATTTTAGCCATGAGTCAGCTGGCCTTTTAAACTACACAATGTTTTTAAAGTAGTTAGCAAGCGTTGTACAGTTGTCCACTTTTTAATTAATTAGGACTAGTGTTAAACTAGTTAGTTGTTTAAACTAGCCAGCTAGTGTTTTAAAATAGCCAGTGTTTTAACTACTTAGCTTGTGTTCTAAGATAGCAGTGCAACAGTGCAATAATTTTGTCCTGTACTAAATATATAGAACCATAATACAGTAGTTGAATCTGACCCTAACACTGCTGATATATGGGGATGCTGAGGAGTGTTGTGTACATTACAGTATTGAAGTATTATTACATTTCATTACACAGCTTTTTTTTTAAACAAATTTGATTAATCAATCAAGGCATCAAGGCATTCTACAGTCATGTAGAGTGTCCAGTTATTTCTGTACCGCAGGGCGCGCCCATGAATAACTGACCGTTGCTGTGGAGGCTATTTCCAACCGTATATATTTTAGTAAGAAGCCATGTAATTAACGGGACTATGCGCCTTCAGGGTATTTCTAAACCCCTTCGCTTCGTGTCGGGCTCCTGTCGGGGTGTGTGTTGTAACAGTGACCGGCTCGCTGTACATTATCCCGTAACCATACTGCTGCTAAATGGTGTGTTTGTGTCTGACCGGCCAGATGCGGACGCTGAGATAGAAGGGGCCCCCGGGGCCCCCTTGGATGTGCGCTGTCTGGATGCCAACAAAGATTACGCCATCGTTTCCTGGAAGCAGCCGGCGGTGGACGGAGGAAACTCCATCCTGGGATATTTTGTGGACAGGTGAGTCACTGGTGACCATACAGGTAATTCACTCGTTATTGTACCGGTGAGTCGCTCGTTAGCATACAGGTGAGTCACTCGTTAACATACAGGTGAGTCGCTCGTTAGCATACAGGTGAGTAAGTCATTTGCATGCAGGTGAGTAAGTCATTATCTTGAGCTAGTAATTTAGAGTTAGTAATGTTTTTCAATGAATACTTAGCGGGCAGTACTGCCCAAAACTACTTTTAATCCAACAATCCTGGAACGCCGAGACCATATCCTGTGTTTGTTTAAAGAAATAGTATCTAAGGGAAGGATTTAAGGACTCAAAACAACAGCTGTGACCCCACGGCTGCAGTTCATCACTCACTGACACCTACCAACTGGGACGCATAAGACCTTCTTCTGGACCAGTTGAGGCCCCACTGTCCACTGGAGGGCGCTGAGGGGCCTCAGGGTTGGAACATTAAAACAGTAGTATATAGTGGTAATAATATACACTTTTTAACCGGCTAGTTTTATACATACAACAAATTCAGTACATTAGATCGGTGAGACAGCGTCTAGGATTGGACTGGACGTGTTACAGATGACCAACTAGAGTCTAGATTCTAGACCGACCTACTGGGCACATCCTGTGGTCCTCACCTGTATTAGGAATCCAGGGTGTCCTATCACCATAGCAACATGACCGTCCTATCAAGGTACTTTCCGGGGGGGGGGTGGGGCTACACCCGGTTAGGTCCGGGTCCGACTCATGTACCTGGTTGGTCCGGTCTCCAGGTGTGAGGTGGGGACCAACCACTGGATCCAGTGCAACGACACCCCCGTCAAGTTCGCCCGCCTCCCCGTCACGGGGCTGGTGGAGGGGCGGTCCTACGCCTTCCGCGTGCGCGCCGTCAACAAGAGCGGCATGAGCCGTCCGTCACGCAGCTCGGAGCCTGTGGCCGCCGTGGACGCCGCTGACCGCGCCCGCTTGAGAGGTGGGGACACGCCATGGGGGGGTCGGGCGACGTAAAGATATCTGCGGAGCGACATGTGGATGCTATGAATATGTCGACATCAGTATTATGAGCAGGCTTGCCTGCACCATGAGCTCTCGTCTATCGCATGAACGAGTGAGATGTGACACGCTGTGTTTGTGGTTACCGTAGGAACCTCGGCACCCGTGACCGGTCAGATCATCGTGACGGAGGAGGAGCCAGCAGGTAGCCAGAATATTATCACGCCAACAACTGGATTTTACACAATATTGATCAATGTCACGACATGGCTTTCCTTCTGACGAGTAAAAACTCAGACTTAGACTATGACACTGGGTGTCACGATTAATCAATAACTTAATTTAAAGACGATACAACAATGCTACTGTCTGAAATATCGTCCAGCCCTTAACTTACATTGAAGAAGCGTCACGCCAACATCTTCCTCCTCCTGAGTTCAGTGGTGGCCGCTGACCCTCTGACCTTTGACCCCCGTATCAGAGGGCGTGGTTCCCGGGAAGCCCCTTGAGCTGGAGGTGACCGAGGCGACCAAGAACTACGTGGTCCTCAGCTGGAAGCCCCCTGGAGAGAGAGGCCACGAGGGCATCATGTACTACGTGGAGAAGGTGAGCCTGGACCTCCTCGCTGAGCCCCTGCTCTGCTGCCCTGGAAACCCCTCTGGGTTCTGGATCCACGACCGAGGGGGAGGTCGCAGTGCCCGGGGCTGTGGGGGTCTGAAGCAGGGTTCATTCATGTTAATTGTGTTTGTGTGTGTGTGTGTGTGTGTGTGTGTGTGTGTGTGTGTGTGTGTGTGTGTGTGTACATGGGTGTGTGTGTGTGTGTACATGTGTATGATGTGTGTGTGTCAGTGTGTGTCCGGGACAGACAGCTGGCAGCGGGTGAACACGGAGATCCCGGTGAAGTCCCCACGCTTCGCGCTGTTCGACCTGGCCGAGGGGAAGTCCTACAGCTTCCGGGTTCGATGCTGCAACTCAGCCGGGGTGGGGGAGCCGTCCCCCCCCACCGAGGCCACCACCGTGGGAGACAAGCTGGGTGAGAGTACTCACACAATATACACACACTGTACACACACGCACACACACGCACGCACACACACACAGTGAATTAATGAATGATCACATTCAGATAAATCAACCTCTGCTGTTTACATAATGGTTGATAGGTTGACTGAAATCGGATTAAGTTGATCAGTGTATGCGTGTGAATGTACCGACTGTAGTGTGGAGGTAGTCTGTAGTCTGACCAGGTGTCCGTGGTGGTCTCCAGATGTCCCAGCAGCCCCAGAGCGTGTGGTGGCCACCAGGAACACGGACACCTCGGTGGTGGTCTCCTGGGAGAAGTCTCGCAATGCCAAGGACCTGGTGGGCTACTACATCGAGGCCAGCGTGGTGGACAGCAACACCTGGGAACCCTGCAACAACAAGCCTGTACCAGGGTCCAGGTGAGCTGCATGTTTCCTCTCTGTCCAGGTTCCTCAGCTTCTTCTTCTTGTCTCCTTCCTCGGGTTCCTCAGCTTGTTTCCCCTCTCTCCCTCCAGCTTCCTGTTGGCTCCTCCCCTTGTTCCCCTCTCTCCCTCCAGCTTCCTGTTGGCTCCTCCCCTTATTTCCCCTCTCTCCCTCCAGCTTCCTGTTGGCTCCTCCCCTTGTTTCCCTCTCTCTCTCCAGGTTCCTGTTGGCTCCTCCCCTTATTTCCCCTCTCTCTCTCCAGGTTCCTGTTGGCTCCTCCCCTTATTTCCCCCCTCTCTCTCCAGGTTCCTGTTGGCTCCTCCCCTTGTTTATCCTCTCTCTCTCCAGCTTCCTGTTGGCTCCTCCCCTTATTTCCCCCCTCTCTCTCCAGGTTCCTGTTGGCTCCTCCCCTTATTTCCCCTCTCTCTCTCCAGCTTCCTGTTGGCTCCTCATCCTGTTCCCCTCTCTCCTCAGGTTTGTGTGCCACGGCCTGGTGACCGGCGAGACCTACGTGTTCAAAGTGAGGGCGGTGAACGCCGCCGGTATTAGCGAGAGCTCTCAGGAGTCCGAGCCGGTCCTGGTCAAGGCCGCTATCGGTGGGTGACAGAGAGAAGGCCCTCCCTTCTTTTAATTTTTTTTTTACCGATCACTGTCCACGATGTTTGAGGATTCACCTTGTGTTCATGAAGTGCACATCAGTGTATTCTAAGTAGATTCTGTTAGATTGTAGAAGTGTTGATTAGAAGGATTTCACGTAGAGCTAAAAGAGAGGCTAGAATGTGTTCCTCTTCCCATCTGCGTCTACATCACCTACTCTATTTCCCATGATTCCACTTTGTCATCCGATCACACTGCGAGGCACCGTCCCACGCTCCATCCACCCCCACCCGCTCCACCCCCCACCCCACTGCGGCTCGAGTCTTGTACACGTCCTCTAAATTGGGTCCTTCAGATCCAACTCAGCAGGTGTTGCAAACCAGGCTGTCTCTCGTTCCCATGGTTACGACCACCCCCCCCGCCACCCCCCTGCCACCCACCTTTGAATCCGCCATCCACCTCCCTCTCCTCCACCCCACTTTCCTCCACCTCTCCTGGGCACGCCATGTGTCGGCCGCCCCCTGGTACCTGGTGCTACAGGTACCTCCACCCACCCTTCACACACACACACCCCCCTCACCCCCACCGCAGCCAGCGCCTGCATGGTGTTCAAACCCTGTCTCCTCCTGTCGTAGCACTGTTCCTCCTTCTGCTACACATTCATTAATTTATACGGAGAAGCATATGACATTATTGGGGAAAAAAATGTATTGGCCTTTTTTCCCGTAATAACAAAATATGTATCTCCTCATTACGAGGCACACAAAGCCTCACAAAGCCTGCACACATATTCTGCATCTCTGCTATAGCTCACGTGCACGCGTATGTTACCTAACACGCTACCTTCCTCCTCCTCCTCCTCCTCCTGCTAACACACAGATGTCACCTGTCGGCCATCTTGTCTTCATTGACCATTGACTTGCAGTCAGATGAAGACAACCAATACTGTATCTAAACGTAAACATTGTTAATGTTGTTGTTAATGTTAATATAGAGACAAATGTTTTGTAGACAAGAGTATGTATGTCTGTTCTCTCTGCCTGTTCTGTTTCTGTTGGTGTCTTCCTGTCTGTTCTGTTTCTGTGTTCTGTTGGGACGCGTGGGGTCAGAACCGACCCAGTGCTCAACTAAGATCGGCTCTTCTGCTCTTCTCCACTAACTCCTGTAGGGGGCGGCATTCCTCACGGTGTGTTGCCGGAAATTGGGCCGGGGGGGAACAGGGGCGGACTAACCCAGCACGGGCCACGCTGGACGGCCACGCATGACACTGTCCAGCCCCCCGCTGACACTAGCATTCTAAAGGGCAGCGCTCGGACTGACACGCCCCCGGCTAGGGCGGAGGCAACCGTTGCGGCTAATGCTAAGGCTAACGCTAACTCAGTTGAGTCCCAGTATCCCGCCACTAAGAGTCTGAGCAAAGGCGCCAAGCGAGGCAGCGTCTCTTGGGCCCCCGAGCTGGAGTCGGGAACAGGTTCAGTATCGGAAGTGGTCGAAAACACGCCCATATCGCCACCGGTAACGGCGCCCATTACCCCGCCCATTACCCTGTCCCTGGCCCCAGCCTGCAATGGCGAGGAAGAGGCCACAGGGGGCAGCAGAGAGCCGTTAGAAAAGCGTAAGTTCTCTGTAGACACCACGGCACAAAGACCCAGGAGAGACTCGAAAGGTGAGGACTGGTCACAGATGGAGAGACATCACACACACACTCACACACACACACACACACACACACACACACACACACACACACACACACACAAACCGATTCTTCTTGTATCCCCCTCCCCCCCTCGAACCAAGGTGTTTTTGTGAAATGTTCGTTCCTTCGTTCCTTCAGAAAATTGCAGAAAACGTAACCTCTTATTGAAACATTTTAAGAAAGAATCCTCAATCACAAAAAGCTGATTGATAATAATATGTCTAAAAGTATCTTCAGGTGAGAATATTCTGCCAAAGGTAAGTCACTGTGAAGCTAACTGAGGTTCATCACAACCGCACCCCTAGATAGTCCTCTGTCACAGCAAATTAAACCTTTAGTCACTTTCCCACTAAGGGCTGGTTCCTGCGTAGCACGTCTCCCCCTATGGGTGGGGACGCACATAACATAGTGATGATGCCATAGTGAGTAGGTCTATGTCATTACAGGAACCAATCACTGCCTTTCCCTGGAAGAATGGCTCCACCAATCACAACTAGAACTGGACCCTAGTGATAAATCATGCATATGAAAAAAAAGATGGCTAACCAATGCATACACTATATACAATATATTTATCTACTAAAATAACACACTTTTAATATATAAAGTAATATAATTTTTTGTGGGACATATAAAAGGGATGGTAATTACTCTTATTAAAACATTGAATTGTATTATATTCTGTACCATTAATTTTAATGTAGAAGCCAGTAATTGAAAACATTGTATACTTATGCTAAAATCCTGTGACATTAAAACACTACATCATTAACTGTATGATTATCACTAGCCAATTAAAAGCATTGGCGGGTTAAAGCTACAGTTGTGCTGTGGTTGGATGCTATTCCTTCTGTGATATCACATTTAATGACTAAATTAAAAGGTAATTTGATTACCTTTAATGAGGTATTATGCCATTATCCTGCAGTAATATAAGTGGTATGATTTTGCCTGTGGACACAGGTCCTTTAAAATTGGATCTTGAAACTGAAGCTTAAAAACAGTACTATTTAAGAACAGACCCACCGAAATGATCTGGAATGATCTGGTTGGTCAGGACAGAGTGCAAGTCCTTCCTGATCATGCATCCAATCATCATGTATACGTGTGATTTTAGACATCCCTCATTAGTTCCCTCAATGTCACCGAGGTTACCCAAGGGGTCTGACAGTGATGTCTTAACGTCTTTGAAGAGAAAGGATACAGGTATACTCTGGACATTGGGGTTTAAACCCAGAACCCTCCAGCTGGAAGCCAGACACCCTGACCACTGCCCCCCACTAGAAACCACCTAGAGACGACAGTTCAGTTCTATTCCAGAGCTTCAGTTTCTACTGACCGGCTGAACCCGGAGCTCTGGCGTTGAAACGCTCTGGTGTGATGCCCCGCCCCCTCAGCCTCCCCCGCGCCCCCGTTCGGCATCAGCGTCCTGGAGTGTGTCCGGGACTCCATGGTGCTGGGATGGAAGCAGCCCGCCTTTGTGGGCGGTTCAGACATCACCGGCTACTTCGTGGACTACCGCGAGGTCATCGACGGCGTGGAGGGCCAGTGGCACGAGGCCAACGTCCAGTCGGTCAGCGACAGAGCCTACAGGGTGAGTGTCGGTCCCAACCAATCATTCGCTCAGAAAACAACTCGCTTCAAAGTAAAAGTCCCGTCCCTTCAGCAATTAGAACTTGTGGATCTCTCTTTCCTAGGATTTCTCAGTCAATCCTTTCTCAAGCAATCAGATTTTTTTACAGTCAGTCATTTAGCTAAAGCTTTTACCCAAAGCAGATTATAGTGCCGCACAACCTTGTTGCTGAAAGACATCTGGACTGAGGGCAGAGTAGGTATAGGCACCAGCATACCAGACCTACCAACCCATGTGTGTCTATATATGGAGTTTGAGAAGAACCTTTATTGTGAAGCTTCTCCCGTCTTTCCTCTGCAGGTGTGCAACCTGAAGGAAAACAAGAAGTACCAGTTCCAGGTGCGTGCGGCCAACATGGCAGGGGTCGGCATCCCCTCGTTGCCTAGCGACACCTTCCTGTGTGAGGAGTGGACCATTGCTGTGCCAGGTGAGGAGGACTCTGGTACCCAAACCTTCTCCCATGTCTCAGTAGACGAGGAAGGGTTTTCATGAAGGAAACAGCTGGGGATTGTAAGGCAAATCTTAAAAAAAAAAGGAGTAATTAAGTGTATGGTCTGACCTTTAGCTTCCTCCTGATTGTCCCCAGGGCCTCCTCACGATCTCCAGGTGACTGAGGTACGCAGCAGCTCCCTGGTGTTGCTATGGAAACCACCGGTGTACCAGGGTCGCGACGCAGTCAACGGCTTTTACGTGGACATGAAGGAGGCGGGGGCCTCTGAGGAGGCGTGGCGAGGCATCAACAAGAAGGCAACCGACAGCAAGTTCATTAAGGTGAGGCAACGTCCCTTCTTCTAGTGAATACCCATCAGCCACCAGGGCCTGGGGACAGAGCCCGTCACATGACGCGTGTTTTGATACGCAGATCGAGAGCCTGAAGGAAGGGGAGAAGTACGTGTTCCGTGTGCGAGCTCAGAACAACGCTGGTGTAGGAAACGCTTCTGAGGTCACAGAGCCCACCCTGGCCGAGACCAAACCAGGTAGGAACTAACCCTGGTACCACACCAGGTAGGAACTAACCCTGGTACCACACCAGGTAGGAACTAACCCTGGTACCACACCCGGTAGGTACTAACCCTGAACCCTGAGCAGAAAGTGTAAAATATGAACTGATGAGTTCTGAGTATTTGAGGTTGTGTCTCTTTGTTTCAGGCACCAAGGAGATTGTGGTGGAGGTTGACGACGACGGCGTTATCTCCCTGAACTTTGAGTGCTCCACGATGAAAGCCGACTCTAAATTCGTCTGGTCAAAGAACTACGAGGAGATCTCAGACACTGAACGCATCGCCGTGGAAACCAAGGGAAGCAAGTGAGGCTGTTTCTGAACTTCCGGTTCCGTGTTCCGGGCTGTGTTACTACAACTTAATCCGTGCACTCGCTCCGCCCTACTGAGTCTGTTCCTCCTTCCTCCCTACTCCGTCCTCACCTGCAGGGCCAAAGCCAGCTTCCTCACCCCCGGTGAGGAAGACATTGGCATATACTCCTGTTCCGTCACGCACACTGACGGAGCCTCCGCCAGCTACGAACTCACTGCGGAAGGTGAGCACAGAGGACTACAGTCAATTAACCGATTAACAAATCATACAATAAATTACCAAATCAACTGACCTGATATTTCAATGATGCATAGAGCTCAGTCAATTTATTGAGGAAATGTTCTTTTCCTGAGACTTGGATACATCATTAATTATGTTCTTCTTCCTGCCCTACAGAGCTGAAGACGCTTCTGGAGACCAGCCACGACCACAAGTTCCCCAGTGAGTGGCCCCTGTCTTCAAAGATACTTCAGTTGATGTTTCGCAGTACTATACTATTGTTTACTATACTATTGTTTACTATACTATTGTTTAGTCATTTATCAGATGCTTTAACACAAAGTGACCTAAGTTACAGTGAGTTCAGATAAAGGTCTTTGAGCAGCAGGTATGGGTGAGGAGGCATCATGCTCTAGGATGCCTACGGGTTAAGGGCTGATTATGGTTCCACGTCGACACAACGCAATGACCCGGTAGACGCTTTGACGCAGTCGTGAACCCGTTTTGTTTCTGCGTCCGGTTTAAGCGACCAATCCCAGCCCTTGCTGCTGCGTCGCCTCGATGGAGATTAACATTTTTGGGAGGTGCACGTCTGGACCTTGTGTTGCACGAACTTGGGACAATAATCACCCCTCCAGACTGCAGACATTGGGTCTAAGACTTATTGGCACTGTGTCGAAACACACTTATGATAGAATTATTCTGCATCCTTTCATCTTAGAGAAGGGAGTTTGTCCTACCTGTCCTCAGGTATTGTTTTCTGTGATGTTCATTCAGTTATTCCCCTGAAGTCGGAATTGGCCGTGGAGCTACAGGAGAAGGGTCGTGTTCGTTTCTGGCTGCAGGCAGAGAAGATATCCGCCAATGGAAAAGTGGATTATGTGTTCAATGAGAAAAGTCTGTCTGCAGGAGAGGTCAGTGTACAGAACAGACAACAGTTCTACCACTAAAAGGATTATTAGTAACACTGTGACAAAGTCTTATATTCGTTCTATAAGAACTAGTACTTTGTAAATACCAACGTGAGTACAAGTTATATTGTAAGTCCTTATCTAACCAATAGTATACTTTTATCTTCATGCGCTGGGTACGTTCTTCGGTGCAAATTTAGTTCTTTGCAACCCTATCACATTTGCCTAATTAATTAAGTGTACACCGTTGAATGTGCATCATTGCGTATGCATCATTGCGTATGTATCACTGGCTATGTATTGTCTATGCGTCCCCCTGTTGCAGAAGTACAAGATGAACTTTGACAAGAACACAGGCGTGATCGAGATGATCATGGAGTCCCTGACGCCCCAGGACGAGGGGACCTACACCTTCCTACTGCAGGACGGCAAGGCCACCAACAAGTCCAGCCTGGTGCTGATAGGAGAGGGTATGTCTGAGGACCTGGGAGTTAGCTGAAAGTGTCTCTCACAATGAGACAGTGTGTTGAGATTATCCTCTCCTCGTGCTGGAATCTGTTGAAGAACACTTTCGGTATTTGCTCCTGCCATGGTCTTCAGAGGAACTGGGCATGCTAGACGATAAAGATAAAATGGTGCTTTATTAAACCCAGATGGGAAATTTGGGTGTCAAAGTACAGGATATTATTAAAACAGTCAGTCATGCTCGCAATTTTGTAACATAAGAGAGTTCTGCTTCATTGGTGCGTTAGTCTGCAACATCAACTCCACTTCTGGTTAACATTCCCAATTTACGCAATTTTCCATATCCGACTGACGAACGGCATACTCAGAATACAAATCCCACCAATTACAGCAATGGTCAGACTTTTCCGCAACAAGTAACTAAAATAAAAAAAACAACTTGTGCCTCACTAGGTGGATACTGCTACACTAGATAAGGAAAAGAGGTGGATCTGTTCACATCTCATCCTACGCTAGATGCTAAAGTTGTTTTCTGACTCCTTGTTCAGTTTTCAAGGCTCTACAGAAGGAGTCTGAGTTCCAGATGAAGGAATGGGTCAGGAAACAAGGTAAATATTACTTCTTTGACTAAGTATTCTTTATGTGTACAATACAGCTGTTTATATATCAGTTTAATACATCTAGTAGATGGGTGTTTTAAAGCTCTCTGGTGTTCCCACAGGTCCTCACTTTGTGGAGTACCTTGGATACGAGGTGACTCCAGAATGCTGTGTGATCCTCAAGTGTAAGGTAAGGAGGAGGCTCCAGTGGGGTCGGGTTGAAGGTCCCCTGTTTTACCCCTATGTAGTTGGGTGGGTAAACCTTCTAGAATCAATGGAAACTAAGAAAAACAGTTCTTTCTCCTTATTATTACCTCGTCAAGGTTATTTTGAGTTACGGTTTCCCCAAAAAGCGCACTAACAAATTTGGTCGGTGTTCACGTCATATGACCCCCCCCATATCATACAACCCCATGCTGTGTGCTCCTGAAGGTGGGCAACATCAAGAAGGACACAGTGGCGTTGTGGCAGAAGGGCGGCCAAGACATCAAGTCGGACCAGCAGCTCAGCTTCACAGAGGGAGTGCTGAAGCTGGAGATCGCTCAGGTGAGGAACCCACGGGACACCGGTTACCATGCACCCGATTTCAATGGGAGTAACTGTACAAATATACTGTAGGTAGATATATTTGTCTGGTCCTAAGTAATCGGAAGACACTTATATGATGTATTTTACCAATGCATAAACCCTATCGTAACCCTATGATAGAGATATGTTTAAAACATTTTCAGATCAGTTTGTTAATTAAAGTACAAAATATGCAAAGGGTCACAGTTCAGCATATTTTATACAGTACTATGCTACTGTTGGCCTCTTTTCTGTCCTGCTATGATTGCTCTACTAAGGTTGTTTCTTCTTTTTTTATTTGTTGTCAATCACTGTCTTTATCTTCATCCCATTGTTTCGTTCTGTGTCAACATGGTCTGGTTCGATAAGATGTGCCTCCTTAGCCCTAGATGACCCTGTGGTCATCATCACATCGAGTATCTTGCTAGCTTACTGATGTGAGGGCGTCAGGCCAATGCTAGTAGCAGTAGCATACATAAACCTCTCACCTGTGTGCCATTTCAGCGCGGCACCCTTGCAGTCGCTGGTACAGCGGACACAGTCGACACAGTCGACGAAGTTACCTGGAGACAACTTAAAGTCGGCATTGGTTTTGTGTTCATCTGTTCATCCACCAGTTCATCTGTGTCTTTGTTCTGTTTGTTCTGTTTGTTCTGTTTGTTGGCTTTTTTGCATCCTTATCCTTTATCAGAGTCCTGCAGCATCTACAGCAGGAAGGGACAAGCCCGGCTTTCCTGTAAACTGCTCCTGTACTGTATATTAGGCCTGAATGTCACGTCCTTGCGGGGGGCTCATGTTGTCACCTCTTCCACCAGATCTCCAAGAAGGACTCCGGTGTGTATGACATCGTTCTGAAGGACGACAGAGGAAAGGATAAGTCTACGTTGAATCTGACAGATCAAGGTAACTGCACCTCTGCATAAAGAGTGACTACACACCGGAGCACTTTGGGGAGTTTGCTGCCATCAAAAGGCGGCAAACTCATGTCTAAATCATAATCATACTCATTATAGCTCATTAAATTAATTTGTATGATGTATTAAATGTCAATTGTCTCTTTTCAAGGTTTCAGGGATCTAATGAATGATGTGTTCAGTGTAATTGGTAAGAACCATTTTTTGCCTTATAATTGTGTGACCCTTTAGTCTTCTCTTGGTTGTTGGTATTAACTCACCTCTCCACTGTGTTTCTCCAGCCAACTCCTCCACTCCCCTGAAGATCACGAGCACAGACGAGGGAATCCGCCTCTACACCTTCGTCAGCTATTACAATGACCTGCTCCAAGTCACATGGCACTACAAGTGAGTCATTTACGCCATTTGGTGGATGCCTGTATCTCCAAAGCTTCTTCCAGTACCATCCTTTTGGCTGGGAGCCGTTGAACATCCTAACCCCTAGACATCTATCAGTATGGAGTTCAGATGGAAAGTTCTACAGCTGAACCAGGAAGACAGAACAGTAGATTCTGTGACAAGTTCTGCTATAACACAGTAGGAACGCTGGTCCGAGATTATTCCTGGTTAAATCACGACTCCGCTCCCCCTCCTCTGTGTGTCCTTTGCCAGAGACTCAGCCATCTCCTTCTCGGACCGCATTAAGAGCGGGGTGGTGGGCGAGCAGCTGTGGCTGCAGATCAAGGAGCCCACGGAGAAGGACACGGGGAAGTACGCCATCGAGTTCAACGATGGCAAGGGAGGCCTGCGCCGCACCGTGGAGCTGGCCGGACAAGGTCAGCTGCCCCCAGACCCACCTCAGGCTGTGCTGGTTCTGGAATCTGAGTCTGTTCTGGTTCTAGAGTCTGCTGGTTCTAGAGCCTCTGCTGGTTCTAGAGTCTGTTCTGGTTCTAGAGCCTGTGCTGATTCTAGAGTCTGTTCTGGTTCTAGAGCCTGTGCTGGTTCTAGAGTCTGCTGGTTCTATAGTCTGTTCTGGTTCTAGAGTCTGTTCTGGTTCTAGAGTCTGTTCTGGTTCTAGAGTCTGTTTTGGTTCTAGAGCCTGTGCTGGTTCTAGAGTCTGCTGGTTCTAGAGTCTGTGGTGGTTCTATAGTCTGTGGTGGTTCTATAGTCTGTGCTGGTTCTAGAGTCTGAATCTGTGCTGGTTCTAGAGTCTGAATCTGTGCTGGTTCTAGAGTCTGAATCTGTGCTGGTTCTAGAGTATATGCTGGTTCTAGAGACTGTGCTGGTTCTTGAGTCTGTGCTGGTTCTAGAGTCTGTGCTGGTTCTAGAGTCTGTGCTGGTTCTAGAGTCTGTGCTGGTTCTAGAGTCTGTGCTGGTACTTTGGTCTGTGCTGGTTCTCCTACTGCAGCAATAGATATTTGAACATTTAGAAATAATAGTGATAGGTTTGAATGGTTGGGCAAACTTCTAGTATTCATTCCTGAGACTGGCCTGGATCCCAGCGATCACTAGCTCACATGTTCTCTGTTTTGTCTTCAAGCCTTCGACGATGCCGTCGCAGAATTCCAGAGATTGAAGTAAGTGACCCTGCTCCTTGTTTAGCATTCAGCTGGACAACAACTATGACGTGAACTCATTTTCTCATCTAATCATTTATTCCACCTTTGATTTTTTTTCTCCTCAGGGCTGCTGCCATCGCTGAAAGAAGTAAGTCTGTTCATCAATCTGTTCAGATTCAACCTGACCTGACCCGTCCTCTAGTGCGGGGGATACTGGTGCTCATGTTCTCTGCCATGTAAACACATTGGTGTTACATCACAGTGGCCGTGGTCCTAGTCCTAAATGTGTCCCCATGGCATTCTGAGTGAATATGTGATATCCTAGTGGATGTGTGATCCTCGTGGGTGTGTTCCTAGTTCCTGTGTGTTTCTTCCAGACAGGGCCCGTGTGAAAGGAGGTCTGCCTGATGTGGTCACCATCCAGGAGGGGAAGGTGGGTCACCAAGACAGGTTCCCTTCATCCCATCACTCTAACACAGGCAGACCAATCAAATCATGACAACAGACAGGCGCCTAATCTAGCCTCAGTTGGTTCTTTTCTGGTCTTAAACGACTGTACTCTATTCTTACACTGCTCTACTGCATATTAAATGACTCTACTCAAATCTTTTCTAAAACTACTCTATTTTAAAATGACTATGAACTCTGTGAATCGCTATGCAAATCTAGTCTATTCTATGAACTCTACGCAGATCTCTATTCAACTCTTCTATAAACCGACTCTAAACATCACCGCCTCCTCCGAAACCAACATCCACTGCACTACCCGTTCAACGCGGTTCATCTCAGGAGGTCTGTTCTCCTAATCCTCAATCCTCCTTTTCTCTCCTCTCTCTCAGGGTCTGAACCTGACCTGCAATATCTCCGGTGACCCCTTGCCCAAGGTGACCTGGCTGAAGAACGAACGGGAGATTGTGTCCAACGACCACTTAACCCTCAAGTTTGAGTCAGGGAAGTTCGCCAGCTTCACCATCACCAAGGTGGACTCGGAGGACTCGGGCAAGTACAGCATCCTGGTGAAGAACAAGTTCGGCACGGAAAGCGGGGACTTCACCGTAAGTGTCTTCAACCACCCGGCGGAGCTGGGCGGCAATAAGTAGACTGTATAGAAGAAACAGACAAAACAGACAAGAAATAAATAGGGAAGCTATTGTTGCTACTGTTGAGGATGTGTTATGCAGGTTCCGGGGTTAGAAAACAGAGGTTCAGTGTATTTGTGTTGATACACAATCCGGAAACCTCATTTGGTGCAAGATTAGTCGGATACCCGTTAGTTTGATTCATATCTTACAGAATAAGAACGCATGCCAAAGATATATAATAACCATTGTAGTTTTTTATTTGTGTGACCTTTGGATGGTGAATGTATTTGTTTGAATTTGCTGCAGTAAAGGAAACATAAATAATTATCCAGAGGAACAACAAGGTTGTTATTATTAGAATACGCTGAGGCAGAGAGGAGAGAGGAAGCAGAATTATAACCCGACTGTAGACGGGTGTTCTGTTTCAGGTTTCTACTTCCTGTTTGTACATGTTTCCTCTCTTCAGCTCATCGTCTTCACTGTCGTTCAGCCTTTGTGAATATGACCCCTCCCCCTTTCCGTTACATTATTTATGGAAACCAAACCTTTAAGTGTACCAAGGTTTAATTATGACATCATTATGACATCAACGGCACGCTCAGTAACTCTCTTCCCTGTCCACATGTTCTCGTTAAGTGGTTTTCAGACATCCGATGTACCCAACTCACATCCCTGTGACGCCACTGTTGTGATTTCAGATCACTTCCTGTGTTCCCCTGTTCTCCACCTAATAAAAGAGCATGTTTCTGCACCTCCTCCTCCTCTCGTCTCACTGTGTTTGGATCCCTCATCACTCCTCCTCTCTCCCTACACACCTCCCCATCTCCTCTCTCAGTCCTCCTCCCCTCCTAGTCTTGTCATGGGGTTTACAACTCCTCTCTCCCTAGTTTAGCACTCTCCAACAGTCCTTGTCTCTCCATAGAGTTTAAACCACCAGCTCCACCTCCTCCTTCTCCTATTCTCTCTGTACTATTATCTTCATCCTTCACTTTGTCACACCCTGTACAGTTCAGCCCTTCTTCTCCTCTGAAGAGTCTTTGCTCCTCATAACTCCACTGTATTCCTCCTCCTCAGAGTCTATAGTTTACACCTGCTCCTCCACTCCTCATATCTCCATACTGTATTCTACCTCCTCCTACTCCTAGTCCCTCTGTATAGTTTACACCTCCCTCTCCTCATACCTCCATACTGTATTCTTCCTCCTTCTACTCCTAGTCCCTCTGTATAGCCACACCTCAGAACTGCTCCTCCACTCATATCTCCATACTGTAACCAGAGTTTCTTTACTGACAAGAACATTGGTCCATCATTTGTGTTGCCCGCCCCCAGTGAGCCATCAGTGGGTAAGTCCACAGCTACTCTCTAGATGATCTGACCTGGCCCACCTCAGGCTACAGAACCAGCCCTTGTCTTTGACTTGAAGAACTCCTCTTCCTCAGCTGCACGTGACGGAGGGGCCCGTGGACCTGGGCGTGACGTCCTATCTGACCGACCCGGACGGGAACGTGATAGTGGGCCCAAACACGACACCACCACCCAAGAAGATGACGCCCGCCAGAGCGGGAACCAAGCAGAAACCCCGTGGTGAGGTCACGGGTCAGAGGCTCATCAGGAGGAAATGAAAACCGTGGAAAATACTGTGTTGGGTATTAATAATGAATAGAGGCTTATTAGTTGAGAGAAATGTGGAAACAATTTAGCCCCTAGTGTGTTTAAGTGGCTTATAGATTGAAGTTTCATATCTCTCAAATTTAGAGATATGGAACTTCAATCAAAAAGCCACTTAAATCTGTGGGCCATTAACTGTTGTTGTTGTTATATCCATTACCGTCCTTCACGTAGACTCACCCGTACCGAAGACCCCTCCCCCCGCCCAACAAGCTGCGGGCAGAGAGGATATGGAGCCGGGGAAGGAAACGGGGCAGACGGTGACGGAGGCCACGACTGAACCACGCCCCGATCCGCCCACCACCGAGGCCTCGCCGGAGCCACCGCAACGCCCGGACGAAGAGCGGTGCGATGAGGCCGCGACGCCCTCTGGGTCACCCGAGGAAACCGCAGAACAGTGACATGGTGTTGTCTAACGTCACGAGAGACTGAAACCACACAGTTGGCAGAGCTCACACACGTCTTCAGTCTCCGTAGTTTGTTCAACCGTCTTTATTGTCCCTGAACAGGGGTGTTTTTCATGCAATATTTTCGGTTGACAAGACAGTTTGGAACTGGTTCAGGCATGAAGGCTGGTCAGTTTGTAATGATGAATCCTCTTATACAGGATCAGGGATTGTTATGGTTAGGTGTGCAGTATGATGTGGTCAAGTTGAAGGGTTGGGGTGGTTAAGATGGAGATAGATATCAGGGTAGAGATGGTTATGTTTCATTGGGTTAGAGAGGTTAGTTTAAGGGGTTGTTGCGGTTAAGGTCAGGTTGTGTGTGTCCGTTTCATCTCTCAAGTGACACTGTTTCTAATTTAAACCAGCATTATATCATTAGGCTTGAAGTGAGTGTGTGGATTTAACATTACATATTATTGTTTTATTACATCACTGTGATCCCTGGACACTAGTTCACATTAACATTATGTACGGTTGCTCAAACATCTACACTAGTGTGTCACACATACATACATAGCTTTCACTGTCCAGATATAATCAAGGCATAATGTAACTTGTTCAAATAGGCCTGCTGGTGTGTTTGTATGGGTGTGGTTGCCTCAATGCCTCGATTGCCTCAATCAAAAAATAATAAAGAGGGTGTCACAGCGTTCTTTCGGTCAGTGAACTTCGTTAGGACGTGGCAGAGTGCCACACTGTGTATTGATTGGGACAAGGTGGGACTGGAAATAGTTGCTGTGAAGTGGGGCAGAATTAATTCCCAGAAAGGATTAAGTATTGCAATTGGAACAGAACAGGGGGGGGGGGGGGCAGGGGGGAGAAAGAAGCAGGTGACATCTAGCCTACATGTGTTGACCTAATATCCTACCTTTTATAATCCATAAACTATGACTCAATGAACACAGTTTAAAACCTGCTTAACCAACTAGAGTTTTAATTTAATATCCAAAACTAGGCTAGTGGTATTGAGGCCAAGAAGTCTTGAGCCTGCTCAGTTACAAGGGAGCTTGATGTTGTTGACTGATGAGGTGGCCCTGTTCTCTCTGCCCTTGATTCTTGTACTGTGAGGGTTTATGAATATTTTAGGAGCTCTACTTAGACACGGCTAGGGTTGTTTCCACAGTCGACTTCCTGCACTAAAATGTGCAAAACATTTGAGTATATTCTTCTTCCAACAACTCGCTATATTTGATATCAATAACAAAAACACAATTGAATATCGTCTGATATGCCATCGGATGACACAATCCTCCGAAACTTGAACTATCGCTGTGTGTCTAAATAATTGTTTCTAAATACAGTGCAGCTACTACTTCTGCTTTCCAGAAAGATGTCACTAGATTATTTTGGAAACGGTGTTGTTTCTACTATCACTTGTTGTGGCTGGCCATCGCTTCTGTTGATGTGCGGTTTTATTATTATAGACCGGTAATATTATTATGACAACACTGGAGTCACGCAGAGGAGCGCTTCAGATCACGTGTCCGGCAGAGCGGCTCGGTGTAGCCGGCCGGTGGAGAGAGAGGTACCTGAGTTATAGCGTTATTCCGGTCCACCGGTCTCTTACTTCCTATGAGCTGTGCACGCCGGTTAACAGTCCCCGGACAAGCGCGAGACGAATAAGAAGAACGTGACCAGAACATTAACACTAAAGACAAGGAGATGCATGTTGAGACTTAGAAACATAGACTAAGAAACATGCGACAATCTTAACAGAAACGGACATTCTCATCGGAAGTCCATCCTTCTCTCTCGCTCTCGCCGCCGGACCCACGCCGCTGACAGCCCCGCTCTCTCCCTCTCGCCAATAACGCCCATTCGGAGCATCCCGCTCCAGGCGTTCCGTCGTGAGATCAAACATGCCTGGAGACGATGACAGCCGGACCTGAGTGATGCATGGCTCACGGCTAGGACAGAGAACAACCACAGCGGACGCGTCTCCGTGTGAGAAGGTAAGTGTACCTCTCCAGAGTGTAGGCGTGTGGTTCATATAAGCACGACATGACTGGAGGACATCCGTGAGAATATCGCGAAACCCGATATCGGCCGCCGGTGCGTCGCCTACCTGTCCGTCCGCCTACGGACGCAGACAGACTGACTCTCTTTAACCTGGGGGACAGACGGACATGGAGACAGTTGACATGGGAACGCAGCAGGCCAGGCGTGTGGTTTATGGATAGTTCGTTTTCTATTCATTTAGAAATTGCTCATCAATATTTGGTCATAGTTATGTCGCAATGAACGGTATGCTTAAACCTCTCCGTCCCTGCGATGTCCAGTAGGATCCGAGGTGGCGGGGAGGCAGACAGACAGACAGACAGACAGACAGGCAGACAGACAGGCAGACAGGCAGACAGGCAGACAGACAGGCAGACAGACAGGCAGACAGACAGACAGGCAGACAGACAGACAGACGGAAAGACAGACAGACGGAAAGACAGACAGGCAGCTGGAACCCAGAGACTGGGGTGGGTTCTAAAACACCGAGGACGCCAGTCAACCTGTAGCCTCCCGGGGCCAGAGGGCCGGTCCGGACCGCTACAGCTGCCAGGGGGAGCAGAGCAGGGCTTTACACATTAGCGGTAAACAGGATTACCGTCTCAAGGTGCTTAAGGTGTGAAGTCCAGGCGTCACATGACGCGATGTTTACCTGTCAGACTGCTGCGGGCTGACGCTACACAACATGAGGCTGGGAGATGGGCTCTGATTCTGACCACGATGCTTGTCCTGCCACTGTCATTATGAATATGTGCGGTTTTCCGCACACGTTTGTCAGCAATATGGGTAATAATATTACAAGCCTTCACGTGGAATATGGTACTTATGTGGTATCGGATGCCGTGGTCGCATTATTAAATGTACCTTCCCTCCATGACGATGCATGGTTTAAATATAATTTACTTAATTGACTTAGTTTACTTTACGGCTATATTATATATATATACTATATTATTATTAACAGCAACATTACCATGATACTTATCTGAAAAAGAGTGCAGACTGGCCAATCATTACAACACAGATTATAAATGGTTGCATTGCAACAACACAACACGATTACCAGAAGCCTTTTGAGAGCTCAACTGGTGTTAGAGTGTTTACCAAAGTCTTTACCAAAGCGCGTGTAATGTGTTGGTAATCTTCATGGGCTGGGTGATTTGTAAACGTATATGTATCATGATATTCGTGGGGAATTGTAATGATAGTACATTTAAAATGTCATTTAAATATCACAGTATTCGTATGAGTTCAAACTACCAACAGTCTAAATAGGGTCATTACATTCAAGTATTTGGACATTTAAAGGGACTTAAACTACTAAAACAACTTTTTTGCCAAACCTCCTATTTGGATTATTTTCGGAGCTCATAATATCAGTCACGCATACTCATGAGTCCTCATCCAAACATCAACTCATGCTTTTACTTATTCTGTCCTCAAAAACAGACCGTGATCAGATTTGATGGTCTTGTGATTGTCTTTTTGTGTATAAACTGTCATCTGATGCTGGGTTTAAACGGCACTGAGGTCAGACACAGACGGCAGACATACCACCAACTACCCCGTCACTATGTTTACCCACGCTTATTCATACTGACTGCCACTGAGCGGGCTCTGCCTTGATGTTTGACATTGGGTAAACAGAGGGCACGGTGTCTGGGCTGGGTCACTCTGCCCCCCACCCACCCACTGTGCGTCTATTGCCACATGTGGAGCGCCAAACCCTTTGGGCCAACAACTAAAACTTCCTGTTTTGTGTCTGACAACTTGCAGCCTCACCATGTCCACTTATAGAATAGACACATTATCAGCAATTTAAAACCTTATTGAAAAAAAACATCAACACTACATTAACTACATTTTCCCTGTAGTTCTTCAGTGGGGTGTATATGTGTGTTCTTATTCACTGCTCGGTCAGCTGAGGCTGAGCCGTCCTGGCTGTGCCAGCGATCCTGCTGTGGTGGATTTTAAAGGGTCCCATTGAGACAGCAGGGCTGCTTTTCTGAAGATGTCTGTCTGTCTGTCTGCTTGTTCTAATTTGAGTGATAAACTGATGATCCACACATTTGACTCTTAGAGATTGAGCCCCTCACCCTGACCTTGTAGACACCACTCTCTGTCTCCCATTGACAACTGTCCTCTGATCCGAAGCATTGATTAGATGGTTGAGAGGGTGTCACCTAACATGATCAAGATATTAGCATAAGACGTCGCTCTCAAACCTGTACTTGAAAGTTAGATAAAGATACGCACATCAGGGCGATATGGATATATATAGATATATATATATATATATATATAAATATATATATATATCTATATATATATTTATCTTTCTATTCTATATTGATATGATGGCTGGTAAACAACAGTTCTCATGGAAGTAGGTCTTCTAATGACAGAATGAGGTCTGTTAATGTGCTTGTCTGGGCAGTGGTTCTCCACAGCTGGGAGGAGACTCAGTCAAGTAGGTTACCTCTATCAGCCTGCGGTAAGTCATTGATTTAGTGGCACAGGTTTGATTCATATGGGCTACAGATTCAGTTACTGTGGAGAAGTAAGTCTTGGGGATTTTTTTCTTGAATATGATTTGATCAGTTTACTAGAAATGTTTAGGTTTTATGTGAAAAGGCAAACGCCGCCGTCACACGTACGAACACGACCACAACTTCTTTCCTTCAGTCTGCAGTCAAACCACATTTGGTTTCAGTTCTCTCTACTCCTCTGTTCCACAACGCTGCTAACGAAGCTCCTTCTGTTCTGTAAAACTAACAGTGCCTGTTATTGGTATTATCGTCATGGTGATCGTCAGCCAATGTAGGACCTCCTCTCAGACCTGCTATTGATTCCCTCAGTGGGCCTCGAAGGCGGTCCCGTGGTCCCCTACATGGGACTCTGAACCAAGCTGATCCCCAGTAAACTCTTACATGATTGGCTGTGATCGTGTGGTGTGTTCACACCAAAGCTGCTGTTCTTTCTTCCTGGGTTAGGTAGGGCTTTATCTAACGCAGTCTGTACAGAAAGACGCATCCTCGCAGGAATAACAACTTTAACTTGAGTCCAACTTTGGGAGCGTGGGATACTATGTGTACAGTATGATGGGCCTGAACGTGAAGTGCACCCATGGGTGTATTGTTTGATACTGAATCCTTTCTCTCTTAGAAATGCCACACAGAACAATCAAACAACCATTCATCACAAACACAATGCAATGCATGTTGTCCTGAGAAACAGCTACTATGGTATGATCTGACCTTTGTCTGCTCTGTTCTGGACTGTTCTGGCCTAGTCTGATATGTTCTGGTCTATTCTAGTATGGTCAGGTCTGGTGTGGAAGTTGTGACCTGTTTGTTCCTGGGTAAATGGGGCAGAGCCAGTGTGTTCAGACCAGGGACACTACTCTCAACAACATGACCTCTAACCAGGGACTGTCTCCTACTTACAAACGGTGGTCCACTTCAGTGAAACTCTGTAGGACTCAGAAAACTCAAGCCCTCTCTCTTTGTGTGTGTGCCAAACATCTCAAAAGAAACGCATCAACCTGATGCTCAACCTCTTTCACAGAATCACATATTTATGTCGGTATCATCCAGGCCACAACAAGTTTAAGTGCACCTATTTTAACAGCAGGTGTGATGATGTTTTGCCATTTAAAGCCACTTAAAAATGGACCCTATATGTAATAGATACTTAGATCAACCTGTCCTGGCCCCCACTGGAGATTTTACTCTGGGATTTCCAAATGGCTTGTAATGGCCTATCAGCCTCACACCTGATGGTAAAAGAGGGGCAGTATGAGTCCAGGGTAAGGGGGCTCGATGCCTATTCAAGGACACAGAGGAGCCGAGAATGGAACCGGCAGCGCTAGTGAGCTACTGGATCTGACTTGCCTTTGCCGTTGCTCCCTGGCTGTTCCTCTAGGTGTGAACCATGAACTACGTGGGCCAGCTGCTGGTGACGGTGAAGGAACTGTACAAAGGCATCAACCAGGCCACGCTGTCGGGGTCCATCGACGTTATCGTGGTCCAGCAGCCAGACGGGACCTTCCAGTGCTCGCCGTTCCACGTGCGCTTCGGGAAGCTGGGCGTGCTGCGCTCCCGAGAGAAAGTGGTGGGTCTGGCTATGAAGACCTAGCTTACAGTTAGCTAGTGCTAAATGAGCCATTATGGAGCAGTTAGTAACGTTTTAGCTAGGGGTTCGTTAGCGGTTTGTTAATTATGTTTTAGCAGGTGGCTAGTTAGCTGTTAGCTGGTAGATGGTTACCTCAGTAGGTTTAGTACGTTTTAGATTGAGAAGTTAGTTGTGTTTTTCGTTTTGGTGCAGCATTAGTTTGCAGGTCTAGTTAGCAGCTAGTTAATTAATATATCATCTTTTAAAATATTTTCTTTGAATACATATCCAATTCTGTTGTTTACCGATTCCATTTCAAACTAGCACAGAGAGTGAGGTAAAGCAGTAGTGGTTTGTTGTTGCTCCCATTGCAAACGTTTTGAACCGCAGATGTTAATCAAGAACTTCTGAGCAGACCTAAGCTCTGCATTATTTGTGCTCTGTGGCGATAGGGAAGACAGGGTGCTAATGGTGGCCTCCTTGATAGTGACAACAGAAGCTTGTAGCTACGGTATATTCATGGACAGGGTAAGGTTAGAAGCTGTGGTCATATTTTCACTCTCTTCTCCCGTTTGATTAAACTTATCTGTTCATAAAGTGTGTAGGTGGTGTAACAGTGTTAATAACACTGTTGCTATCTTTCTTACGTTTAAAGTACAGCCAAAGAGAGGCAGGGCAATATAACCACATGTTGTATAATATGATTGTTTTATAAGGTTGGACCATTGGACCAGTGATAAAACATATTAAATAAAAATAGCAAGAAGGACTTAAAACAACAATGTAGAGGGTGTGTGCATGCATGTGTGTGTGTGTGTGTCTGTGCAAGCCATGAACTTTGACCTTCATGCTCAGGTTAACTCTTCAGCTAATACACTAGGACACATTCACACGTCACTGGAAACAAGAGCTAAGCAAGGAGATGACCAGCCTGTGAAGCCAGGCAGCTAGCAACCCCGTCTGCTAGCAGCCACGTCTCATGGAACAAACATAAAATACCTTCTGTGTTCTGAGGGATGGACCCGTGAGAAGGAACACAGGAGAGGGGTCCCTCCTTCCAGGGACTGTAATGTGTATGTATGTGTGTGTGTGTGTGTGTGTGTGTGTGTGGATTGGGAAGACATATAGTAATAAGAGCCGTGGGTTACAGCCGTAACAAAGGTTAGGTAAGATGATATACGAAAATAAAAGACAAAATCATCCATGGCTGTTCAGTGCTAGTTTATAGAACGACATTAACCATTTCACCTTAACTTCACGGTGCTTGAATCTCCAGATGTACATGAACCACCCCTTACCTAACTGATCCTCCTAGATCGATATTGAGATCAATGGAGAAGCTGTGGACCTGCACATGAAACTGGGGGACAACGGGGAAGCATTCTTCGTCCAGGAAACTGAGAAATGCAATGTAAGAATCCTAGAGGAACCTGCCAAGACATTAAGATGGATGATGAAAGTCATTGATGTTTGATAACAAATATTGAGGACTCTTACTTTGAAAGCAGGAAGTTCCAGCTGGTACTGAAATAATATACTTCATTATTATTTTTTTATTTAATCCTTCAAAAATATGAAAAATAAATAAAATATCTTAAGAACTTCAGAGTTTATAAAATAAACATCCTCTTAAATATTCCTTAAAAGCCCTCCTCAGTTGTCTTATTATGATTTCGGACCCAATCAGGAGGAGGTTCCCTCCCACCTGGCGACATCGCCCATCCCGACAGAGGAGAGCCTGTTGTGGCGGGAAACTGCGGAGCCCCGCCCCCCGCAGAACCCCTCCCTCCCTGATGACCAGGTGTCGCCAGGCCCCGCCCAGACCAATCACAAGAAGAAGAAGAGGAGGAAGAGGAAGCACAAGGCCGACCCACGGCGCGAGGAGCAGCCGGGGGCGGAGGGGGGGGAGCTGGGGGGGGGGGGCAGGGG
>JAOPUD010000112.1:7295321-7307393 GCA_027122715.1 Trisopterus minutus
CTCTCCAACTGACAGCAGCGTAAGGCGGCCATGTTTGCTCTGACAGCTAACATTAGCCGCCGTCGCCGTCGCCGCCACAGCCCACTTTAGCTCAGAAAACACGGCTGGGTGAAATGTGAACATGTTAACATGAAACCAAGGCCATCTATTATTCACTAAATCAACTTAAGTCAAAGCCAACGTGTTTTATTTTAGAACAGACTCATTCAGATTAAGGGGGATCCCTTTTGACCTGACAAGCGGCCAATACGTAGAAGGCATAAGCAAGAAGAAAAACTATTGTGTGTTTTATTTATAAAAATAAAACACAGTTCCATAGAATTTATAATGTGGAATATACTACATGTATCCCGGTGGTTGGATAAAGGGAGATCAGTGTAGAGTAGATAATAAAGAATATAATTATTAGATATTATAATTAACGTTAATATACGTCAGTTTGGGGATTGTACATTGACTGTACCAGAGCCCAGAGCATGTGATCACATGATCAATATGACCAATAGGGGCAATACATTCGGGTTATGATTTTTTTGGTATGATCCAAACGCCACTAATAACTTCAAACTGAATTTATAGAGCCATTTTCTTGTAACACAGCAACACAAACTGCTTAACAAATGAAACTACACAACAAGAACAACATATTTGAAAACAAGAACAAAAATCTGAATCTGAGTGGTGAGCTCTCTGCATCACCACTCTGAGCGATCCTGGGTTGAATCCCTCGGTGGTCGTCTCTAGACGAGGTAGTACCAGTAGATGTTTTCCCACTCACTGGCAGAGGACGCTAACTGGGGTGTGAAATCGAGTTTGCGGCTCAGTTATGTTAATGCTTCAATCCAGATCAATGGTTTCTTCCCTAGCTGCCTGTGTAGCCTTTAGCCTCCAGCTAGCTCCTTATCATGAACATGTTGTTCACAGCAGAGCCAGGAAAAGATCTGATCCATAAAACCCACATATCAACCCCTGCATTCTGGGCGTGTCCAGGAGGTGTAGCTTGGTTGTGTGTTTGTGGTAGCCCACAAACACTAACACATTTGATTTCTTGCTGCGAACAAACATACAAAGCGTGTCAATAATCACTGTACACTGTCCGGCTGAGAGGGACAGGCTGTTTGAAGTTTCATGCTCTTTAACGTGAACAAGCCCTGAGACTACTGGTTCTAATAATAGAGCGCTCCCAGTCCCCCTGATCGTCCCATATCGGTCTGAGCGGTTTCCCCTGGCCCCCCTCGGGTCGCTCGCCTGCCGGGTCTGATTAAAGTCCTCTAAATGAGGGTCTGGACCCCCCGTCCGGACCCCGGCCACTCAGAGTAAACCTGGTAAGAATCACGAGTGTCAGACATACGAGAAAATGTCCTTCACCCCATTTAGTTGTTTAGACTGAATACGTGCTTTGTCGTCTCCCGTCCGTCGTCTCCATGGATTCCATCGCCACGGGAACGAGCTCTCAGCGTTCCGTCATCAGCGGGCCCGCCCGCCCAGCGCTCGCCGCCCGACAGCTTGTGAGGGGAGTGACCTTGAGTAGATCACGTCTGCGTCCGGAGAGAGACGCGCGTCAACGACAACAAGCGACCGGCGGCAGCGTGACGAGAGACGCCCGTCACGCCGCCTTCACCTTGTCAACACGTTTCCGGTCGGTTCCGTGCCGTCTCTTTGTGTGGTTAGTTCACGCCCCGAACAGCGAGGTCAACCGTTCACCCTGAGATAGAATCACCTCACCGGCGTCCGCTGTGACGCACGCGCCGCTCCTCACTCTATCACAACGCCCCGCGGCGGCGCCCGGTGGGAGAGGGGTCGCTCTACACCGCTTCACCGCCTCGCCTGCTTGGCTGCTCGACGCACGGACGTGCAACGCCTGTATGTATGTGTGTATGTGTGTATGTGTGTATGTGTGTATGTGTGTATGTGTGTATGTGTGTATGTGTGTATGTGGGTATGTGTGTATGTGTGTTTGTGTGTATGTGTGTATGTGTGTATGTGTGTTTGTGTGTGTGTGTGTGTGTGTGTGTGTGTGTATGTGTGTATGTGTGTATGTGTGTATGTGTGTATGTGTGTATGTGTGTATGTGTGTGATGGATTCCCAAGGCCCGCCGACGCCAGAGATGAAGCTCTTATTGTTAATATGCTGTTATTAATGTTATTAGGCGTGTTTGTGTTTCTGCAGACCGGATCATGTTTTCTTTTGGTAATATGGAGTTACATCAAACTTTCATGGAACATGGTTTTATAATCACCATGTCTATCCTTCAATTATTTGGTTATCTATAATCTACTAATATAAATATTGTGATGTTGTGTGGCTCAGAGAGGGTCACTAATACATTTTGCACTCTCACACATGGCATTTGCACATTTTCATTGTAAGACCCCCTCTCAGGGGGCCTACGAAACCGCTCAGCCCCAGGGCCCCATGGCAGGTTAAGGCAGGCCTCCCACCACACCTGGTGGCATGTCAGGGGACCTTTAAGGTTCTGGATTTGAATGGCAATGTCTCCAGTCGACCTCTAGGCATCCTAATCCCTTACTGGTGCTTAATTAAATGTAAAGCTAAATTCACTGTTCCTCTGTATTACGAAACAGTAGTCATCTTGAATACTGCCCAGCCAGATTTTCGTTCTACTACATCTCGTATCTCTAAGTCAAGGCAGAACTTGTATTAACTGAACCTGGAGCCCTTGAGCCTTTTTCTGATCTGTGAAATGTGTCACAGGTGAGCTGGTGCTCTGAACAATGAAGGTATAAGGAGCTGGCGTTTGATACCAATGTGGATGTTTACCTGTGGTATCCCAGGTAGCGCCTGTCAGGAGGTCTTCAGACCTGCCAGACGCCTGGTCCTGGAGGTTCTGAAGGGTTCCTCTCAGCTGGGCGATCCCCCGGCCCTGAGCTCTCAGGGTCCCGTTCAGCTGGCTGACACTCGTCCACAGGCCGCTCACGTCGTTGTTCAGAGCCTCCTCGATCTGCTGCAGGCGACCAGACATCGGGTCCAGCTTGTCGCACGCTTTCTGTAGACTCCCCATGCGCTCTTCCATGCCGGCCACCGCCCGGTCCACGTCTTTGGTTTGGACCCGGCAGTCGTCGGCCTTGGTCTTCACCTCCCCGTGAAGCTCTTCCAGCCTGGTCCGGATGTCCAGCTGGTCCTTGGCTGGTCCTCTGCTGGCCTGGGAGCAAGTAGTGTTGAGGTCCTGGAGCTCCTGGGAGTGCTGAAGAACAGAGCGGTCCACATTTGACATGGAGCCCTCCAACCTCTCCAGCCGGGCTTGCAGGAAACCCAGTTCACTCCATGTGTCCTCCAGGCTGCTCCGGCTGCCATTGGACAGATGTCTCAGAACTTCCTGCTCCTTCAAAGCCGATTGGCTGTTGAGACTATTTTGGGACACGTCCACCTCATTCCTGGAGCTCAGAGTTTGGTCTTGTTCTCGTTCAGTGTTTCCTACAACCGTTGGTTTGCACTTGTTGCACTCTTCTGAATCCAACCGCTCTATGGTGTCCAGTCTCCCCTCCAATATGTGGACGTAGTTTCTTTGAGAGTTCATCTCGCTCTGAAGAGCAATGAGACCTTGTGCTTCTGCAATCCCAGAATCCCGGGAGTTGAGACGTTCATCTTCCTTCTCCTCCAGAGAGGAGATTCTGTCCTCCACAAAAGTTATCTTGTCCTCCAAAGTTCTCCTCAGATCTCCACATCCCTGATCCTTCTCTTTTCCAAACTCCTGCCCCCCTAAGAGGCTCTGAGCCTCCATGTTCTTCTCGGACAGGTTCAGACGAAGCTCCGCGTTTTCCAACCGGGCTAGAACAGCCTCAGAAGCATGGATGTCTGGAACAGAAACGCCTACAACAACCTTTTGGCGCTCCAACACTTCCACCTTGGTTCTGACGTCCAGGATCTCTTTGCGGAGGTCCGACTCCTTGGAGTCCATGAGCTCGGCCAGGCTGAAGTAGGTGGTCTCCAGCGCCTCCGACTCTTCCTGGGCCGAAATCATCTTATAGTCGCAGGAGTTCTTCAGGTCGGACATCTTTATCTCCATGCCCTCCATCAGTTCATCCCGCAGAGCTCCGAGCTTCTCGTCCACGTAGGCTCGCAGGGTCGTGTCTGCACCCATGGACGACGAAGAAGAAGATGAAGAAGACGAAGTGGATAAGGGGGGAGTGGCCGGGGAACCCTGCGAGACCTCCATCAGCAGACGTAGCTGCCCGTCGTGGCGGTCCACCCGCCCCTGCAGCTCGTCCAGGGCGTTGCTCCTGGTCTCCAGCGTGTCCACCACCTGGTTGATCCTGCCCAGCACGTCGTCCTCGTGCGACGGCTCCTGCTCCAGGGAGAGCCCCTGCAGCTGGAACATCTGGGTGTCCCCGCCCCGGGCGCTACCCGGCGGGCGCCGCTGGTGGAGCAGCGTCACCAGCATCTTGCTGGCGTCCTCCTGGAGGCCCAGACGCAGACCAGAGCTCATGTCCGTCATGGCCGCCTGCATGTCCAGCACCATCTGGGACAGACGCTGGATGTCCTCGTCCATGCGCTGCAGTGTGGCGGGGCTGTCCGGGGCCCCCGCCCGGCCCCTCTGGTGCTCAGCCTGCCACCTCCAGGGGTGGGGCTGCTGCCCGTCCGCCCGAGGCTGGTCTTGGTCCACTGGGGAGAAGAGAGGACGTGGATGACTTGTGCACCGTTCTGCACTTCTTTTTTTTTTATATAAGGATTGTGACATGGGGTTTGAACCCCAGTGTCCACAGTCCTTGAGCAAGATGCCCCCTTACACCTACCTGCTCCTAAATGATGTATACGTTAACTATTGCTGCGTTAAAGTGTCTGCTAAATGACAGTAAACAGTAAAGTTATAATAAGGCATAAGATGATGGGATCTGTTACCGGGGGCTCGGTGTGGGGCGGCTGGGGGCTGCTGGGGAGATCCTCTCTTCGGCTCGCTGCAGTCGTAACCCTGGTAACCTGGACAGCACCTCCACTCCAGCTTGGTCTGCTGCCTGTAGCCGATCTTGTAGGTCGGGCGGAAGTGTCTCTGCTGTCTGGACACCACATCAGATTATGTGATGGTCAATAGGGTAAAGTTATATACTGCAGTTACAATGTCCATGTGATGGGACATATAATTCATTCCTATATTAATATAGGAAAAGATGTTGTAGTTTTGGGCGGATGTTAAAGGACTTATTCGTCCCACTTTACTTGTAATATTAAGTAGTATAAAGGGGCTTTACTACAGATCTAAAGTTTCAAAAACTGCCATCTCGCTGAATTTGAACTAGTCACCACCATGAGGTCATATTATTGGCAGGGAATTTTTTTTCTCTTGTAAGGAAATTAATAATGACAGCAAGTAGGGTTGGCTGAAATATCGCGTGATTTATGTCTAGGATTCTTATTATAGGATGACTCTCCTGAGAGTGTCCCTCCCGAGCCTTCGCATTACGCACCGATGCGTGAAATGTCCGAATCGTCAGTAATGACAATTTAAATCCGTTTATCATTCCACATCCAACTACAATCTTGAGACTGAATCGATCCCTAAAATGTACAACAGCAATGAACCAAACCCAAACTTCCCACCCATACCAGTGCCAACATCTAAGCCCAAGTAATTGATAATGGGTGATGAGTCAATGTTCTCATGAACCAGAAAACCCTTTAATAGACTCACGAGGGTCAATTGTGTTCTTGGATGACAACAAAAGTAAACTGAAGGGTAAGGAATATTTGAAGCGAAACTTTTTTTACCCTGGTTGTTGCGCGCAGTCCGGGTACCTCCCCGGGCACGGCCTGCGCTCCGGCTGGACGAACACCTCCGTGCCGCTCAGCACCGCGCTGCTCACGTTCTTATGCACGACGTGCGCGCACCAGTTTCTGTACAGAATAAGAGAATAAGGTCATTCAGACGTTGATGAGTAGCCTGTAACTCTTTTAATACTTGGTATAATTTTGCATCCTGTCAACAAGGATCGTTCTTTCGCGCAGTGCATGGCATTTTAAATGTCCCTAACATGTTTAATATGCCTACAAGATGCACAACAGGAGTAGGCATACACAGGAGAACACATAATAAATAAAACCACTCACTTGTTTCTCGGTCGAGGCTCGCCCCCGGAATACGCGCTCCCCTGAAACATGTTGTACTGGAACGGCGTTGCGCTGATAACTGAGAAAGTAATTAATAACAGGCCCGAGTAAATAGATAGATGTTCAATTAACCCAGGTGAACGAGTAAGATGGTTCATCGTTGCTTGAAGTCGTTTGGTTATTATCCAACAGAGAAAGTAGAATGACTTCGCTGGTGCCCGTGGCTTTGCGTTCAGTTCCCAGTATAGAAACCACCTCGGCCCAGAGTCTCTGCGCTGTGACGTCCGGGCCTCACTGCCCGACTGACAAGATGCCTTTTCCCGTTTTTTTTCCATCGCAAACCAAACCCCTGATAGGAGACACCCCCGCGCCCCCCGGCTTTCTCCAAGACGTCCGTTGTATAACCGAACCAGAGCTGCTCTTATTTCTGTCATATGCTGGATGCTCCGCTCGTTTTTTTTGTTTTTTTTTGTAATGATGGTTTATGCAGACAAAGGGCTTTTCGGTGACCCTTGTTTAAATCTGTATAATCTTCTCTTAAGTGAAGATGGAAGTGGTTTCTCTTTCCTTTAAATTATAACATTTAAAATGTGATGGAAAAAGTTCGACAAATGAAATCAAGATAAAAGAATGCCACACAGATCATCTTTGTTTTTAAATAACTCAACAAAGTTGTGAACAGGTTGACAACGGCTCTTAAATGTTATGGCTTCAAAATGAAACGTAAAAAAGGTGTAAAAGGTGCATGCAATATTGCTTTGAAAAGAGCAAACATATTCAAACACAAAAATATAACACAAAATATTCAACACATGAAATTCTTTCCCCGATGCAAGCAGAAATAATAAGCAAATGTATAGGGTTATAAATGGCAAAAGGGTAACTAAATGAATCTTTTGCTGAAGCATGTAAACCATTTGACCCGTTTGGCATGTCAACTATTTCAGAAGGCAAAGGCTATCAGAACGCCAGGAGATCCAGGGGGGGGGGTCTACAGCAGACTCCTCTGTGCTGAGGCCCGGGTCCTCTTCCGTGGGGGGCCGGCCTCCTCCCCCTCCTCCTCCTGCTGCTGCTCCACTTCTACCAGAGCTCGCATCCCCGGGGTTGATCTGGGCGAGCGCTCTGAGGACACAAAGAACACCCGAGAGACTGAAACTAGCAGCACTAGAACCAACAGCCAACCAGCGCCTCGCTAGGCTACTGCCCGTCTGTGGTGTGACATCATCACGTTAGCCACTAGCTAGGCTACTGCCCGTCTGTGTGTTTAAAATCACTGTGTCAGTGGCGAGCTAGGCTACCAGCCGCCTGTGGGGTGAATGCATTGTGTTAGCAGCTAGTTGGGCTACGAGCAACCTGAGGTCTGCCATTATAGTTTTAAGGTTAGGGTTAGCTAGTTGGCTAGTTTGAGGACTAGCCTACCGAGCTGTGACTCAATCTCCGTCAGCTTCCGTTTGGTGTCATCCATTTCCTGTTTCATCTTGGTGTTCTCCGGTGATTGTAGTTTCTGGACGTGAGCGTTCAGTTCTTCCTTGGCGTTGTTGCTGGCAGCAATTGCTTGGAGGTATCCCTGCAGATGGTCTAAGGTAACAGGAAAAAAAATAACTGAGTACAAAACATAGCAGCCCTCACGGTTCAATTACACTTCTGCACCGAATAACCGTAACCGTAGCTACGCCCTGTCTCCCTCCGTCAGCCGGCGTAGCCCACAGAGTGGACGTAGGTGATGGTGACATATTATACCACCAGGTGTGATTAGCTGTTACAAGCCGTCTCATCATCTGTTCTACACATCATCACCATCACCAGACGTCAGTGCATTAGTGAACGTTGGTGGCCTCTGTAGGCAGAGGAGGCGGGGGAACAGTCTCTGACTTATGTGGCTGTGGAGGGTGTGGTACTGGGCGGGCAGCGGGGCCGCAAACACCCGGCCCAGCAGGGTGCTGAGCGGGGGCGCCCGGTTCTGGGAGCCTCCAAACTTCCCCCTGGCACCAATCCGCTCGCCCCGGCGGGTCAGGATGGTGGGGCAGGGCCTGTTGCTCTGGACCACCTGGAGACCACAAGCCCCCGTCAGGAAGAGACCACCGCTGTCACCGTTCAGCACACTCTCATACATGTTATATATCGAGATGTACAGATGTAAATGTTATATGTGCATGCTGATATCTACAGAACTGTGTTATGAATGCACTCTTCCTGTAGGACTATATATATATATATATATATATATTTATATACATATACGTACATACTTACACTCATTCTGTAGGCGTTTCCAGCGTCCAGGTCATCGATGAGGATGGTGTCTCCCAGTAGATTCTTAAACACTGAGAGATGAACACAAACAACTAGTTGAAGCAAACCAAGATGGACATGTTGAGTCACAACGGGTGACCGTATAGTTTAAGGTCATTAAGGAGCAGGTAAAGGTTAGACAGCACAGAGACGGTCATTCATTTAATTTGGTCATCTGGATTTTCAAACAGACCGTCTGTTTATTTCTAAATGAAAATGACATCAGGGGCCACAAAGACCTAAACTATCCTTCATATATAGTGGTCTAAACCTAAACATGGCAGTCACTTGCTTCCCAGCAGTGGAGTGACGCTTGGTGTGTTCAGAGGTCCAACAGCACCACTCGCCCCAGGACAGAACTACTGACTAACTAATGATGAACACACACACAAATACACACATGCACGGTCGCTCCCACACACACACACACCCTGGATCTGCGGTCCCCTATGTCTGGAAGCGTTTAGGGTCAGGAATGGGTTGAAGTGGCGAGAGGAAGTACCCCAACAAGAGTAAACACTGCTGCATTCTGGGTGGGACCTCTGGTGAAATGCAGCTCTGGCCTCAGTGACGGGTGTTTGAATTACCGTATTAGAGTTCTGTTGTGTAACTTTGTTCAAATGTCTGTAAATTACTTAATGTCTATATGTGTGTATATATATATATATATACAGAACATATGAATGGATCCAGGCAGGGAATAATGCTCTACAGTTCAGTTCGGTCTTTGTTGACCAATGGAGAATACAACGAGATGTCGTTTTCATTACACATCAGACCACCAGATGACATGGTGGTTTCACAGTTGGAGGGGCAGCTATTGTATTGACTCCCAATGGTTCTGGGATCCATCCTCAATGTCCGCGACCTACCTGAAGGCACAGCTTGGATGACCCAAACTACTCAGAGGTCATGTTCATGCTATGTAGTTGATGTAGTTGATCACGATATAATAGCTTCCATATAATAGCTTCCATCGTTAACGATCATGTCCCCGTAACAGACTGACTCCTGGTGTGAAGCGAGTCTAGATGCAGTCGGGTTGGACGGTACCTTTCTGGCAGCTCTCTCTGTGGTCAGGGTAGATGAGCAGGTCCCGGGCGAACACCGGGTTCCCGGGGGGGGTAGGGGTACGACACCCATAGTGTGGAAGAGGCCTGAAACAAACCCAGATGTTCAGAGAGTGACCCTGGACATCTGCAGAGCGCTCGCACAAGGTGGCAGTGGAACACAGAGCCACACTGCGTCTCATTAGGTATGTGACGAATGAAACCCAGGAACAGTCAACAGTTAAACTCTTTTTGTTATGACTAAGAAGCGCGTTAAATATGCAAGCAGTGGTGCCAACTTCAGGTCAACATCTGGGGGGGGTCATAAATATTTCATTCTAATATATTCCACCAAAAATCCCTTCTTCAAAGTCCTGCGTTGTTCAGAATAGTTCAGAATAGTAGTTCATGATTTATTTACGAATTATTAATTGATTTGATTTATTCCACATTTTTGTTTGTTGTTTGTTGTGATGATGTATGATGTAACGGTTCCATCCATTGACGATGCGTTTTACGAGTGGCTGGGCGTGCACTTATCTTCCATAAACATGCCGAATAAATGGATGTAGGCCGAGCTTAATTCGATTTCAGTCACTAATTTAGAAATGTAGAAATGATGGAAGCAACTCGCCCGGCTCTCATAGTTAGTAAGAACTGACTTCACTCTGCTCCCCCGCACCGTCCAGCCGGTGGGGCAAAGCGGGCGCACACTGTTCCCCCCCCTGCAGGCTGACGGACTGAGTCAAACCATGCCAGTCTTTTTGGTGACTCTCTGAGTGTATTGATGCTGTGGGCATTAGCACATACAGTGTGCCTCTTCCTCTACGTCCTAGACGTGCGCTTGTAAGCCCGACCTGCTCCCTGACACATTTGACATTCGTCAATCATTTGGCACTCTGCTAACCATTGGTAAGGAATGTTGCCGATGCTTTAGAACAATTGGTGGGGGAGAGGAGAGGGGGAGGGAACTATATGCGTTGTAAGAGCTATTTTGTCAGTAATGATAACCTGTAAATATCCATCTCATAAGTTCTCTTTAATATAACATCTACATATTGTAAATAACCAACGTGGTCTCCCATATGTTAACTTATGGTTTACGATAGCGATCATAACGATAGCACACTTTATTGTTGAATCCGATAAACAAACAACCCATAGATAAAGGGTGTGTTTGCTCCACCTAGTCTCCAGTGATGTAGTATTAGGACGGAGGGGCCAGCGACCTGTCGGTGGGGTTGACGTAGACGCTGTCCAGGGGCAGCACCTGCTGAGCTCCACCCGTCCTGTTGTAGATGTGCCGCGCCGCCGCCGTCGTCATGGTGATCAGGCAGTCCAGGTCCCCTTGGATGTGCCAGGAGATGACGGCGGCCGTGCCGTCGTCCTCCACCAGCGCCAGGTGACACACCTGGAGGAGAGGAGGCGGAGCCATGAGGCTCCTCCCCCTCACGCTTCACAGCGGCGGCTAGAGAGCGCCTTTCTGGTGATTGTTCCCATGATGCATTGGGTTTTTCCTAAGCTGAGCCTAACCATCACCAACCGACCTTATAGACACCATAGAGAAGTCTTAATTCTTGCGGTTATTAAGTATGGTGGTGTGAGTAGCATACCGTCTAGATAAGCAGGGGGAAATGTTAACCAGCTCAGAGCTGAAAAGATGGCAGTGGTCAATGAACACGACTAATATGTTAATATGACCGGTTAGTCAGAGTGGTGGTTAACACGACAAGTTAGTTAGGGTGGTAGTTAACACAACCAGTAAGTGAGAGTGGTTGCCAGAAATGGTTAAAGCGATTGATAACAGGTTTACAGTGAGTTGTCTTGTTAGTTGGTCAGTAGTTTCACCTTGCCCAGAACGTCTTCGGTTCCTCTGTAGGGGTCACTGATGGAGCAGGTTCTCCTGGGTTGTCTGGAGATGTTATTCAACTGGACAGTCTTCTCGTTGATGGCTTCCCTAACCTCGAGACCCTAGTGGGGGATAAAATACACGTCCCATCTCCATGGAATCCACTGGGTCCCGACCCCAATAATCCATTCATAGTATATGGAGCTGATGATGGAGGGCTGTTGTATTGAGCTATCACATGGAGCTAATAGATGCTTACATATGGAGAAAATATGTGCTATTATATACATATAATGGATGCAAATACATGTTAAAACATGTTTATATAATGGAGCTAATCGTTGCTATCACATAGCACAAATGCTTAGCTATTCCATATGGACATTATATAGAGTGTGATGTGGGGGGTATGAAGGAGATCTTACCGATTTCAGTGGTGTCCCGTGGACCTTCATCCTGGACAGCTCAGATCCAAGCTCTCTCACTTTACTACTGGCTTGCTGGTTTTTACCTGGACGACAACAACACGGTCACTGTTCACTGATACTGGAAGAACGACAAACACTTTAGAGGCCCTTTAGGGCTCAATGCAACGCTGTATACTACCTACACACAGACTCCCTCCTCGCACGCTGCAGATACACAATCACCAACACACAACAGCCACATACACACCTAGAAGTACAATGATATTACACTTGGACCTTAACTAACTAAAGGAAAACTAGGCTTGCATAAGGTCAGACGCACACACACACACACACACACACACACACACACACACACACACACACACACACACACACACACACACACAC
>JAOPUD010000112.1:7307742-7318845 GCA_027122715.1 Trisopterus minutus
ACACACACACACACACACACACACACACACACACACACACACACACACACACACACACACACACACACACCTGTGTTTATCAGTCCTGGGAGGGCCGCCCGGCAGGAGGTCACATCAAAGGGGTCTTGCGAGGGGGGCGGGGCTACTCACGCTGACGTGGGCGGTTCCTTTGGTCAGCTGCAGATAGAAACCGTGGCTCTGCTGCTCCAGAATAGGCAGCTCTTTATCTCGGTCCCCAGGGGAGAGCTCCACCCTCACCTCCACCTGCCCGTCCACCTCCTGGCCCGCGGGGTTACCAAACCGGTCCTGGAAGCAAAGATCAATGAAATCCACTATTTCTCCAACACACTAGGAGGAACATTTTAATTTAAGGTAGAAAACCTGTTAACAAAGTTAAAGTTGTCAATATTGTTGAGTCATATGAATGTTCACGTTAAATACTGAATTAACTCAAAATGAGTTGAGTGAATTTAATGTGCAGGGCTTGAACAGTAACATTAGACACTATTCATTTTGTTGTTTGTTAACATGTTATCCATTCCTCATTGAATGGCCTAACCACTAGCAACCAAGCGATTAGCTCAGCTCAATGCAATGAAGTTGAGTCACCCTGATGTTCAGGGTCAGGTCCTCCACCAGGACCCTGCAGGCCGGGGTCTCCACGTTGGAGACAATGGGGGTGTTGGGCTGGCTGTCAGGGGCCAGCTTGGTTGGTTCGTTGGCCACTACGTCTAGCACATACTGAGGAGGAGGAGGAAGAGTCGGGTCAATAGTCCATTGTATTTGCATAGCCCTTTATCCCAGTTACATAACAAACCTGCATCTATTGAGAAGGAGGCCAACATACGCATCCGCAAGCTTCAGGATAAGAGCAGAAATACGGATGAAATGTACGCAGAGTACGGACAGAAGGCTCCGTCCGTATTCGTATGCGTATCTAACGTAGAGCATGAATGAGCCTGAACCCTGAAAAAAAACTCCCTTTAATATCACAGAAGAAATCTTCAGAAGGAACGCAGAGTCTCTCTAATTCTACAGATGTTAAGGTGTGAAACGGGTGCCCTGTACATTTTTAGTACAATTTTAACAATTGGAATATGTATTGTCCATGGTGAGACAATGTTCTGATTGCTGACATCACTCATCCACTCCAAAGCAGACGTAAACAAAAATGTACGATTTCTCTTAATATGTGCATATAAACATACAAGCCCACAGTAAGTATGGGTGGATTCGTTTACACCTTAGTGATCTGCTATTTTCTAATGACCTCACCCAAACGATTATTTTGGATTTGCTTAATGTTACCCTGCATGGAACACCTATTGCCAGGTGCTTATTGGGCTAATGTGTAATGGCATGTTGGGCAGTAATGTGTCCAGTGAAGCCCTTTGAGACTGTACCTGGGATTTACACTAACCCTAGACTTGACTCATGTGGAACTGACCTGCTTGCTCAGAAGCGACGTCCTGTCTGACGTCAGGGAGAACTGGAGGCTGTAACTCCCTGTCTGCTCGGGTCCAAGCTTATCCCTGAAGCCCACGTCATACGTCAGTACCCCAGGATGCACAGACCGTATATGGACAGGAACAGGAAGAATTCTGTATGCATGTGTGTGTTACCTGAAGTGAAAGTGAAAGTCGTCATCCTCGTTCTCCAGAGGTCTACTGCACTTCAATTGGATGACCTGGAAGGCAGGAACCAGGAGGCAGAAGAACACGCGTAGTGAGTGGTGGTGTGGAGGTTGGAGGTGGTAATGGAGGTGGGGTGTTGGTTGTGATGGAGGAGATGCAGTGGTGGAGGTGGTGATGGTGCTGTGGTGTGGGTTGTGATGGAGGTGATGATGTGGTGATGGAGGTGTAGTCTGGGAGGTGATGTGGTTGAGATGGTAATTGAAGGTTAATCTGGGTGGTGGTGAGGTTGAAGAAGGTGTGGTGTTAGTGATGATGTGGTGGTGACGGCGGTGTGCTGTGGGTGGTGATGAAGGAGATGATGTGGTGGTGAGGTGTGAGATGGGACCCACCTCGCTAGGAGGGGTGAGGACGCTGGTGGTTTCTCTTCTCCATAACATCATGGAGAGAGCAGCAGGGTTCACGTTCCTGATGGGACCGCCCTCTTCTGACAGCACACTCACCGAGAACACTGCACGCACACATGCACACACACTGTTTATAACCCTGAAGGTTATTAAGCACAACAGACATAAATGACAAGTTTGTTTGTTTGAATGTTTTTGCACAGAAATACAAATGCATATTTTTACCTCTGTCCACCCTAACACTGCGTTCTAGTCAACCAAAAATCTCAAATGTTAACTGTACATTTTGAAGACAATGTCCTCAAAGTACCCAAACAGCAGCCTGCTGTAATCTCCATGTGGACATGGCATTTATCTGCTAAGTCTGCTGCTAGCACAGCTAACACCAGCTAACACAGCTGACATAGGTAACACCAGGTAACACGACTGACACGGCTAACACGACTGACGCGGCTAACACCAGCTAACACGGCTGACATCAGCTAACACTGGTAATGTGTTAACACGGCCAATATGCTATCCCGGCTAAACCTTCCAACAGTCTCACCAGGGAGGGCTCCCCCTGCTGGACAGCTAGTGTTGGTGTCGTAGTCAACCACTAGGCTAGCAGGTTTGCTGGGGTCCAGGACCAGGGTTAGCAGGACCGAAGGGCCAGGGATGGGTTTCTGGTTGAACAGACCTCGGAACTCCAGACTGAACTCCCCCCTGGAACCAAACCGCAGGAGGTCAGCATGTCAGCACAGGAGCTAGCTGAGAGCTAAATAGACGTACTACTACTACTACAGTACTCTTATAACTGTTGAACTACTACAGTAATATGTGGTACAGGCATACGTACAGTACTTCTAAAGGACAACTGCAGTAGTAACACAGTACTCACTTCGGTCCGGCGATGCGCTCGACGGTGAATGAGGCCTTGCCCTCCTGGTCCACGGTTTTGGACATCACCGCAGACGTCACCTGCAGGGACACGCCCACTTCAGAATCACCTGGGCTTTTAGGTCAGGACAAAAAGGATCTATTCTGATGCATTTCTGGCTCTGAATAGATTTGTTGTTTTTGTTGTTTCAATCATCCGTTGTTGTTTGAGGAGATGGTTACACCTAGGAAGCTGTAGGGTCTGGCAACGAGTGATGAAAGTGGCCCAACTCGACGGGCGGCACCAAGCATGCGTTTGAAAATATCACTGCACGCAATTGGATAACACTACGACCAATCAGAAGAACACAAGGGGTGACGTATTCAGACCAGCAGAGCTAGCCAACACTCTTGCCGTATCTGGTGGGTAGTACAGCAAGGCTTTAGGCCCGCCTATAGCAGATACACTGTGGTTAGGGTTACGTCATTGGTTAATGTTCTGATCCAGGGGAATCGGGGTAGGGTTTATTGCTCGTTCCCAGAGTGACTCGCTGAGCAAATTCAAATTGTGCTCTCATGAGAACTCTGGAATTCCAGGGTAGGAGATTGTTGCAATATGAATAAATCAATGTTGGGGTTTATTGATCAGTGTCTTGTGACCTTTGACCTGACCTTGAGGGAGGGGGAGGAGGAGGTGAGCGCCACTACCACCCTCTGGTCGGGGGAGGGGTTCCCCCATGTGTCACACAGCTGGATGAGGAAGGGCGACGGGATGCACTGCTCGTTGAACACCTGAAGGGGCTGGACAGGTAGACAGACAGGTAGGCAGGTAGGTAGACAGAAAGGTAGGCAGACAGGTAGACAGACAGGTAGGCAGGTAGGTAGACAGGTAGGCAGACAGGTAGGCAGGTAGGTAGACAGAAAGGTAGGCAGACAGGTAGACAGACAGGTAGACAGGTAGGTAGACAGAAAGGTAGGCAGACAGGTAGGCAGACAGGTAGGCAGACAGGTAGACGGTAGGCAGACAGGTAGACAGACAGGTAGAACGAGAGATAGAAAGGTAGGCAGACAGGTAGATCAGATTAAGTTCCCTTTTTTGTATAAATGCAAAGCTGGGTAATGTGTTGCTACTTGTTAACTAGTAACTTACTAGCTCACATGACTAATAAACTATTGATTAGTAAATCGCCTAGTAAACAAGATGGCATGTTACCAGTTGTGGTCCGCTGAGCAGCTTGAGCTGGGCGGGGGGGCCAGCGGTCACCGTGACCTTGACCTGCTCCACCAACGTCCTGAGGGTAAAGGTCAGCTCCTGGGGCCCGGGTGGTCCGGGTCTGAAGACCACGCCTCTCACCACCACGTCCCGGCTGCTCTCCTGGTCACACACGGCAACACGTCAATCACGTCAAGGACTTACTAACCCGGGACCGACTACCCCAGGAATAACCAACCCACCAAAGACTTTGTAAACCCGGACTTACCTACCAATGACTAACCTACCCTGAACTAACTCACCTAGGGCTCACGAAACCAACAAGGACTAATTAACTTATCCTGGACTAACATACCCAAACAGGACTCACTAACCCAGGATTTATTAACTCAGGAACTAACTGACTGACTGGGTGGGTGACCTGAAGGAATCGGCAATACTCTAGTCTGGTGAGGTGTGTTGGATTGTTACCCCCAGCAGTGTCAAAAATTTGTAATGCCAGAATAAAAAATATCAATCAGCAAAGTATTTATTTGAATATGTTACCCAGATTTTTCTTTACCTCCAAATGGTCATATGTATCACCAGTGAGGGTGCGTTTGTTTGACGTCTAACAGTTACTAGAAAGCCCAGTGAGGGTGCGTTTGTTTGACGTCTAACAGTTACTAGAAAGCCCAGTGAGGGTGCGTTTGTCCAACGTTCAGACCTGCCACGACACGGTTAGGGAGGTGGAGTCCAGTTCTTCCCCCTTGACCTTGACGGCCTCCGCACACTGTGGGGTCAACTTCTGGGTCAGGTTCCCGTGCTGATCCAGCAGCTGCAGGTCTACGGGACATGGCACTTTATTCAGTCATGTAGTCATCATTCATTTAGATTCATATGAGCAGTGTTTACGCTTTCCTCTCTTGATGCATTGCCGAACTTGGTTTTGAAAATTTCAGAGAAGATTGCTTCTTGAAGGAGAACTAAGGTCTAGGAAAACATTCCAAGACCTTACTAGCCAATAGCAGAACGGATGCGCTCCCAGCCACTAGCCAGTGGCTGTGCATCTGCACGCATCTGTTCTGCTATCGGCTAGTAAGGGCTTTCTGGATATGTCCACTGGGTAATCTGCAGTGAGCGTTTACATTCAAAAAACGCAAAGTTTATACTGTCGCCACACTATTTGAGTTAAACGAGCACGGAGGTGTCTCGTAAGGAACCAACTTGTGTTAAACTGGTCTTGGAATGGTTTTCTGAATGTGTTTAGAGGCCCCAAAAGCGGATAAAGAGCTTGCCCCCATAGATTAGCGTTAACACTATTCCGTAGCTCTGGCAGCCAGTGCAGATCTCTGGCTAGGTCTAACCAATTTTCATAATGGGGTTAAAAATCGCCGGAGTTCTCCTTAAATTGTCACAGATGGCTAACATGTAGTCAGACATGTGGCTGCTACTCACGGATTTCCCCAGGTAGGACTTCTCCCATCATCACTGTGGAATGCTCCAGCGTGACTTTGAGCTGAGACGGGACATCCGGACACGGCCTGCGAAACAACACCAGACCCCTTCACCTTCAACACACATCTCCACATCTCACCCCCTGATATAATATCAACATTGTTGATAGTAGAGTCTCGCAGAGACAAAATCGCAGATTGCGACCAAATGTAAGTGCATTAGACTTGGGGGTGAGAGTGTTGGGAAGGAGGTGAGGTTCTGCTACTAGGGTGGAGCAGATAAGGGAAGGAGGTGCAGGTCTTACACTAGGACGAAGGAGGCGTCCACCGAGGCCCTTTGGTCCTTGTAGGAGACCTGGTAGAAGGGTTTTTTCTTCACCTGTGTGGGGACCTGGATGCTGGGAAGCTTTCCCCTAGCCAGGTCCTCCAAGTTCACCTCCGCCGACCAGTTCACCTGCCACACGACCACAGGAAAATCCAACATCTCACCCACTTGCGCCCAACCTTTGTTGGCAAGACGACACACTGGACATTTTTGACGACGGTTACTTCTTTAAAACATTGTTTCCACCCAACCAACATTGGCTCATGTTATAAACATAAATATGTATGTCAGTGAACACATACGCATTGCTTAAGTGATAAGTAGTAGAAGTCCATTAAGTGATGAGTAGTAGTAGTAGTTACAAGTTTCTTTGAACATGAATTTGAATATGCACATGAGCGCCACACTTATTTAAAGTTTTTTTGTGTGGTAGGAGTAAAGGAAATAATTAAGCCTATGCTGGTATATTTTGGGTAGCCTATATTTGATTTGTGTATAGCTCATTTGCACATTCAAATTAATTTTCAAAGAAACTTGTAATACAAAAAATAATTACTTTTCATGGGTACTTTCATTGTATAAAGTTTTATTTTGATAGGAGTAAAGGAAAAAAATAGCCCCATTGGGGTGTATTGTTGCCCTGGCCGGAACACATCTGGGATTGAAGAGAATTTAACATATTTCCTCAACTAGGATTTCTTAGGACTTTTAGTATGTTGTTCTGGATTATCTATGCTGACAATTAATTTTTTTTACAATTAGTTATATTTTTTGCTCCAAACGTTACTTTGCCTGATTAATAGTGATTGAGTGATTAATAGTTCACTGGAATCTACAAATCATCAGGCATTTGTCTTAGACTGGCCACTGTAGGAATACATCAATTCAAATTCCCTTCCAATAGCTTCGTCCAATTGTTTCTCTTTGTTGGAACAAAACAGGAAGAGCGGTGTAACTCTGCCCTGTGACGCGTTTGGCTTCTGGCCCCGGGCTCTGTGCCCTCTCCCCACAGGAGCCCTGCTCCAACACAGGGGGGCTGGAACCCCGGGTGACTGGGGACCTAAACCCTGACCTTCATGTTGCAGGCGGTGCGCTTGTCGAGGGGCAGCAGTCGCTGTCCCTCGTCGTAGAGCCGGTAGTGGAGGTTCTCCAGCACATCTCCGGCCTTCCACTCCACCTGCTCCTTGTTCCTCAGCACCAAGGAGCTTCCCCCAGCGTCCTGGCAGTACACTTCCAGCCTGCACACCCGCGTGCTGGGCACCACCATCAGCTCCTTCCACACCTCACTCACCTGCCTCTGGCTCTGGGAACACAACACCAGATCCATTATTAAGAAAACACTTCACTCAATGCTAATCCACTGTTGTGGAATAGCTTCTCTTGATTAACCTTGATTCAGACTTTGTTTTAAGCGGTACGGTGGCTTTCATCTTAAATAACCTAACTAATAAGTGCTCAATTATTATAGATCACATGACAGCATCATAGCTTACCGGCAGGTCAAACTTGGCCTTGACAACCCTTTGCTGTTCCTTCAGGTTCCTCACATTGATTGGCTTAGTGGTGAGCTGCCCTGCCCCTGTGGTGCTGCAGTCCACAGAGATGGGGGTGTGCTGTGGCACCTAGGGAGCAGAGGGGGAGGAGGTTCATATTAAACTGGCAGCTATGACCCTCTGGTCACAATCTGCTTTCTGCAAAGCCTTACAGTTTTTACTGTTTGAACGGAATATGTCTACTATTATTATATTACCCTGGAAACTGTAGCAACAATAGAATGTCTTTATATTACAGTGGTAACTGTATGAACAATATAATGTTTTTATTAGTGCTGTCAGTTAAACGTGTTACTAACCGCATTAACCCAAACCCATTTAACAGCGATATTTTTCTTATGAGATGAATGTTTTTGTTTTTTTATATTATTATTATTTGATGTTTTTGACCCTTTTATTGGTGGACAGTGTTACATTGTCTGAGATATTATTTGCTCCAAGTGTGAATGACTGCTCCAAGTCAGTGTTAGTGTGAAATTGAACACTACAGTATTTGGCAATGTTGTTTACAATAAAAAACACTAACCCTTTCCATGTTGATAAGAGCATTAAAATGAGAAAGAAATAATGCGACAAAAAGAAATCAAGGGACATTTAGAATATAAATTCTAAAATTAATTGCGAGTTAACTGACATTAATGCGATTAATCCCGATTAGATATTTGAATCGTTTGACAGCACTAGTCTATATATTACAGTGGAAACAGAATGTTTTTACTATGTTTGTATTTGGCAAACAATGGAGTAACTCGCCTCCCCAGGAATTTGATTCTCTCCTTCTCTCCTTTCCAGTCTGCGTCTATCTTAAATACCAAGCTAGTAATCTCAACTAGTGACCTAGGACCAACACAAGAACACAGTTTCCCTCCTCAGAACGCACAACTTCCTAACCACGAGATCCTTCGTGGTTACGAAAGCGAGGCCTCTCCTAACTTTACGAGGCTGGAGAGTTGGATGCATGTTTCACTTGCATAGCGATTCCTCCCCCAGCTGCAGTGAACTCTGCCCACGGAGAGCACTGAAACCTCTGCGTCCAAGTATGAGCTCAGAGACCTGCTTTACTAAGTTCTGGCCGGACGATCCGAATGTGATCCTTGGATGACGCAACGCGCTGGGACATGTGTCTAGTACACCGACAAGCGTGCTTCCTGCCTGGTGGTAGGCCACCAGTAGACCTAGACCACCAGTAGACTTTAATTGACTTATAGTCAGGAAAAAGTAATTTTGCATCTTGAGCAATACGGAAGATTAACACATAACAGCCACAGTGCACTGATGGGGTCCCCTCACTATATTGGAAATGATCCAGCAGATCAGTGTAGGAAGAGGGATAGGCTGGAGGGGGTCAGGGTGTCATTTCCAGCCGTAAAGATTCTGCATTTCATCCGCATGTTCACAGACTACCTGAAGGCATCCTTAAGCAAGATGCACCCTGCTCCTTAATGACCTGTCTCTGTACTGTCTAACCCCTACCTGCTCCTTAATGACCAGTCTCTGTACTGTCTAACCCCTACCTGCTCCTTAATGACCTGTCTCTGTACTGTCTAACCCCTACCTGCTCCTTAATGACCAGTCTCTGTACTGTCTCACCACTACCTGCTCCTTAATGACATGGATCCAAATTCACTGTAAGCTACTTTAAGTCACATGAATTACAGTCAATTTAACTGACGTAAGTCATGGGTAAATACGTGCGGTAAATGACTGAATACTATGGCCACCAGTAGGGTGCCCTAAGAGTCCTACCCGGCAGTAGACAACCAGCTGGGGCTGAGCCGTGATGTTTCCCGCCTCATCGTGGACCTTGACGTTGAAGGTCATAGGGTTTCCGTTCTCCACAGTGAAGGTGTCCTTTTCCGATGTGATGTCGAGCGAGTGGGGGTTGCCTGGGGGAATAAAACAAACAGGGACCCCTAAATAATTGGGATGATCGCAACTGATTTACGACGAGGCCTTGTTTCCATTTAGAAACTTTCACAGAAGAAACAAACACAAACAACAGTCAGCGTGGAGGATGATGGGTGCTTCTGATGTCATTCTTCAGCACTTGAGTTAGTGTGCCATCAAAATAAAAGCGCAGCCCGCTCTGCCAACATCTGTGAGTTGTCTGCAGGCCTCCCAGGGTCCGCCCCTGCCTCCATAAATAGTGTTTATTTTCACATTAAAAGTCCCTTCCCTCCCTTAGCTGGGGGCGCTTTTTGTTTATCATGACGACAACAAATTGGCACCCCTCCAATAACTCCTGGCCAACGATAGAAAGGACGAGGGTTCGATACCCTGTATCTGCACTTTTTGAACATTCACAATACTGTACTGATCCCGGGGGGGGGATCTCTCTGTTACAAATTTAAAAATATATAAAAACACATTGAAAAACAATGAGGTCATCATAATGACCACGCAGATGGATGGGGTGGCGGAGACGTCATACCAGGAAGTAGGCTGATCTTGAGGGTCTGGGAGCTGGACTCCAGGTCCGGCAGCACCACCGTCAGGTCCCGGGCCTGAGGGGCCAGACCACTCAATTTAGGAAAGAAAACTCAAAAAACACTTTGGGGTAACCATGCCAACTGGCGGGGAGATGCAACGCAGAACTAAAAAAATATTGCATTGAGCTGTCATGGTTTCCGAAGGTCTACCCAACAAACCAACATGGCCATGAGGTTAATAACACGGGTGATCCGTGGTTGTGTGTTAGTTACCTTACAGTGGTAGTTGGGAACACTGCCACACACTTTGACCCCGTGAATGATGAACTGGGTTAAACTGGAGCTGGTTTTCTCGTAACTCACGCTCAGATTGCTGGACAATGAAGCACAGAACATCTGGATGAATATACTGGAGGCAGGTGCTTTGTCTGTCCGACAGCAGCTGGGTCATCATCTCTTTCATGCCGCAGCATGTTGGCTGTTGTTGGACCTGAGGAAACGGCGCTCGTCCCAGAGGATAAACTCCAGGGAATGACAGTGCATTCCCTGAACTGTGCTGGGAACTCATTACAGCATTACAGTCTATACCCATCTGGAGGAAGACCGCACTAAACTCCCAGCGGTACAGCGTCTATGTTCCGTGAATTAACTGTAAAACCTGTTCAAGACACACAGCAGGGTAAAACAACATGGATAACAACCCCACCAACATCACAGGAGAAAAACACCAACCAAACCCGTATCTATACTGCACAGTGCAGTCTTCTCTAACCAAACCCGTATCTATACTGCACAGTGCAGTCTTCTCTAACCAAACCCGTATCTATACTGCACAGTGCAGTCTCCTCTAACCAAACCCGTATCTATACTGCACAGTGCAGTCTCCTCTGACCGCAGCAGTGACCCCGTCGGAGAACACCACCAGCAGTAGGTGTGCGTCTGCGGTTCCCCTTCATTCGTCGCCTCACTCCCCTTGTATGAGTCCTTGTAAAACCGTATACATGCGTCCCGCAAACACACACACACACACACACCGGCACGAGAGCTGTGGGGTGAGGCCTGGTGGGGGTGAGGCCTGGTGACCAAAGGCGTCCATCAGCGTCAGGACCATGTCGAAGGCCACGCCCACGTGGAGGGTGGAGTTAAACCCTTCCACCCTGAAACTCTCTGCCTTGCCCTCTGAGAGAGAGAGAGAGAGAGAGAGAGAGAGAGAGAGAGAGAGAGAGAGAGAGAGAGAGAGAGAGAGAGAGA
>JAOPUD010000112.1:7442466-7452806 GCA_027122715.1 Trisopterus minutus
GTGTGTGTGTGTGTGTGTGTGTGTGTGTGTGTGTGTGTGTGTGTGTGTGTGTGTGTGTGTGTGTGTGTGGACAATGGATCTGCATTAGTTCCTTTGTGTGTCTAGGAAAACAGCCTCAAAAAATATTAAGTTCATATATACATACATGTACATTCGTAGGATGCCTTTGACTAATCCCAGACAGGAAGTGTGTGTGTCAGCAGCAGCACAGAACGGTGATGCTCGTTGCTATGCTCAGTGGTAACATGCTAATCCTGCTAGTACCTGTGTTGTCTCCACCCCAGTGGTGCAGCGGGTGGACAACGTCACTGAAGGAATGACCAACTATGGAGGGAAGATCATGGCTGTGGAGACGGATCTGAAGAAGATGGGTGGGTTTAAACACTACACCACAATAAAACACAACATAGAAAGACAACGCAGGCAGCACCACAACACCACTTAATAACCAACATGGTCTATCAAAATTATTCTTTTGAATTTCCGCGTCCAAAAAAGACATGAATTTTAAGCAAGCAATAGAACACGGCCCAGCTACATGGCTCTCTGTGTGCTCTGAAAAAAAAATATGATTCAAGCTACAAACATGAGGCTTAATTCGTTCTCCATGTGCACCTGGCTTTACACCCTAGTGCTCACGGTGAAAGACTGATTCCCATGACTCCTTTATTTCCAAACCCTCCTTCTGTTCTGAAGAGGGGGAGAAGTCGGACAACGCCAGCTCGGAGATCCAGGCCTTCAGGAACAACCTCCAGGCCCTGCAGAGCCAGCTGACGGAGGTGGCCGAGCGCAGCAGCAACAACCGGGCCGTGCTGGGCCAGCTGCAGAGCTCGGGCCTGGACCTCCAGAGCAGCCAGGGCTCCATCCAGGTCCTGCTGGACAGCAACGCGGCCACCCTGCGCTCCGTCAACGGCTCCCTGCTGGCCTACGGGGGCACGGTGGAGGGCCTGCAGGAGGACACCACCCGGCTGCAGACGGACCTCCAGGAGCAGGTGAAGCTCCAGAGCCAGGCGCTGCTCCGCATCGGCAGCCTGAACCTCACCCAGGCCCTGCAGCGGGGGCTGATGGTGGGCCTGCAGCGCTCGGTGGAGGACACCAGCCAGGCCATCCAAAAGATCCGCAACGACTTCCAGAGCCTGGAGCAGAGCCTGCGGCAGACGCGCTCCGACTCGGAGTGGCTCCGGGACAAGGTGGAGAACCTGCAGGTGCTGGCGTCCAACGCCTCCGTCCTGGCCAAGGCCAACAACGACACGCTGGAGGACGTGGGGGGCCAGCTGGGCTCCCTGGCCGGCCAGCTGCAGAACACCAGCAGCCTGGCGGACGGCCACGAGCAGAGCCTCCGGGAGCTGATCGAGCAGCAGCGGGACCACGACAACCGCACGGCCGGCCGCATGGGCCGGCTGGAGGCGCGGCTGGACGAGTCGGAGCGGCGCGTGGACCGCGTGACGGGCAACATCAGCTTCACCACGCAGATGCTGGGCTCCATCAACATCAACCTGAACGGGCTGCGCAGCTGCGCCGAGACGGTGGGCCGCCACTCGGACTACCTGCTGAGCCTCAACCACAGCGTGGAGGACGTGCAGACGCACTCGGCGGAGCTGCGGGCGCAGCAGGAGGAGCTGGCCACGCGGCTGGACTCGGACGTCACCAACCTGTCCATCGTCATGGAGGAGATGAAGCTGGTGGACAACAAGCACTCCCAGATCATCACCAACTTCACCATCTTACAAGGTGGGGGAACGCAGCTGCCTGTTGACGGGGATTCGTGTCGTTTGCCTTCGGTGATGTCATAAGCCTGATGTATGTACGCCATGGTACCTTATTCAGCCTTAGTAGGTACGCCATGGGTCTGTACCTGACCTTAGTCAGCCTTAGTAGGTTCATCATGGGTCTGTACCTGACCTTATTCAGCCTGGTGTAGGTACATCATGGCTCTGTACCTGACCTTATTCAGCCTTAGTAGGTACATCATGGGTCTCTACCTGACCTTATTCCGCCTTAGTAGGTACGCCATGGCTCTCTCCCAGCTTGCATACGTTAGTCCACCAAAAGTCACCAATGGTCACCAGTTCAGGGATGTGTCACCTGACCTTGTACACTTTGTGTTGGTGTGTCTCAGGTCCGCCGGGTCCCAGGGGCTCCAGAGGGGACAGGGGGCCCCAGGGACCCCCGGGTCAGTTCGGCCCTGTGGGGGAGAAGGGGGACAAGGGGAGCCCTGGCATCCAGGGGCCATGGGGAGACAAGGGCTCCCCGGGACCCCCAGGACTCCCAGGATTGAAGGGTCCGCAGGGTTCCCGCGGCAACACCGGCACCAAGGGCTCCCGGGGGTCGGGGGGCAGGGCCGGGGGCCCGGGCTCTAAGGGAGTGCCGGGCACCGCAGGATTGCCAGGAAGAGACGGACAGTCTGGGCCTCAGGGGCCGCAGGGAGAGCCGGGGATCCGAGGGCCAATGGGCCCCCCGGGGGAGCGGGGGCCGGTCGGGCCCTTGGGGGCCCCCGGACCTCCGGGATTACCAGGACTTCCTGCTCGCACGCCACCCATGCCGCTGGCGCTGGTGTCCTCACAGAGCCACGCCCCTGTGCCCACCCTCTGGGCCCCAGGTAACACATCAGCACAGTTCAACAGTCAGACATCAGTAAGGATCGTCTGTTTTATAGCATTACACCATTTTATTTATCGCTTTACTCCATGTACAATATAACATCTAAATGTGTTGTTTGTCATGCATCTTTTTGTACATGTTGTGTTCTACACAACAAAAACGTGTGTTATGACAGTGAAAAGTATGATTATGATTGTACTCAACTCTACAGTTTGGTTATGGTCGCCTAAGCAAAATATGCCCAATAAGACTTGGGCTAAGCCTGTTTATAGACAAATGACCTTTAATGCAAAGCCTATCTTGGCCTATCTATACGTGTTTGTTCCCTCACAACCGTCGTTACATCCATGGTAACATCTTGGTATCCTGCTGCCGGTGCTGTTTCATAGTGCACTGGACTCAGAGGTTTGGTGGGTGTGTCTGCAGGTTGTCCCCCAGACTGGATCAACTACAGGAACGCCTGCTACTTCTTGTCCAAGGACATGCAGAGCTTTGACGACGCTGAGGCCATCTGTGTGAAGAAGTCCGGCTCGTTGCTGGTCCTGGAGGACGTGGAAGAACAGGTGAATAAGGATACAAAATCCATAGAGTATAGTTGACCATGTATTTACATAGATGGGTATGCTATCAATGATATACTTTTAAACATATCATTGAAGTGTCTCCTAAACCATTGATTTTTGTGAATGAATGAAGATAAATTTAACTGACGCTTTTGTCCAAGACGACTTTATTTCTTATATGCAATCTTAGCAGATGAGTTTTTCCTGCGGTGGAAGATGTGTAGGAAGTAATGTTTGAGCTTTCCTGATGTCGTGGGGAGCAACAGTCCACCATCAAGGTTTTGTTGCCCGCCCCTCATCTCTTTGAACAAAAGCGTCTGCTCAATGCAAAATGTCCTCCGTCTCTGGACGTTCACCCGAGTTACTGAATCCCTTTGGTGACTTAAGATTCAATGGCATTCGTCGCAAGAGTAGGGGGACTGCCCCTGAAGTCCCTGGCTAATTCCAAACCTAGCTCTTCTACCAACATGGCCTCCTTATCGTCCCCCGATCTCTAATTGCTTGATTTCATTCCTCACCTCTCCACTGTGACAGCAAGTGTGTTGGGAGCATTCTGGTGCGTACTGTTCTCTGTGCATCACAGAGGAGGCGCACCAAGAATTGCATTGAAGAATTATAAGAATAATTATTGTTATTAACGCGATCCTGGGCGTGTTTACCTGCCCAGAGATGGCTGAGGGAGCAGATGATCGGGAAGGGATACTTCTGGATGGGTCTGTCCGACCGGCGAGAGGAGAGCGTCTGGTACTGGCTGGACGGGAAGCGACCAAGCTTCACGTGAGTTCACTGCAGAGTTAAGATCTGCCACAAGGGTTCTTCTTCCCTCTGGGGTTCGGGGGATTCGTTCCTTGCACCTTAGAGGGATAAGGGTAAGGGGATGTCGTATAATGTGGGGTTTAGAGACTGGATCTGTGGTTATGGGTGGTACAAACAGAATTCACTTAAATTCATTACATTTAGTTGAACATTGAATAGGTCCAAACCTCCAGCTAACCAAAACACAGAGGTCAGCGCCTCTATATATTGCTGTTTACCCTTGTAATAAATAATAATCCATCATCATGTTTAATGAATCCCATATTATAACAGGACAGAACTATAGACTGTAAAAATGATGTATGTAGTGTCCCTGATGTCACCAATTGGTTAACACATGAAGATCGTTAGGAAGTCGTAGATTTTGCTTTACGAGCGCTGTCATTGCGTGGGTTTTTTGCAACCAGCAGCAGAAGGGATATATTTGCCCCATTGAGGGCGGGACATGAATGGCCGCCTTGTAGTCTATGGCAAAAGAAAATTCACACCCTCAACTTTTTAACGAAATAAAATGGTTGCATGGGACTTCTCAAAATGCATAATATGGGGAGGAACTAGCCGCTGAGATCCTAACCCCTAGCAGCCTCCGCCAGGGCTCCACAAACCGGAGGTCATGACTGTCACTTTGAAATAACCAAACGTCACGTCAGCTTTTAAATGGCCACTACTTTACAACCAGGTGTGTGATTAGCCATTACAAGCCATTTCAAAATCTGCCCTGCCCTGTGACACATCATTTCACTTTGTCAAAGGGCGGGGCTGATCTTGAAATGGCTTTTAATGGCTAATCACACAAACACCTGGTCATAAAATAGGTGCCTTTTAAACCAGTTGACTTCTTCAGACGTCGTGACCCCAGTAGGTGATGTTGAAGCTTTTCCGCCCCCTGCTGGTGTCCTGTAGGATGTGGAAGCAAGACCAGCCTGACAACTGGAGCTACGGCCACGAGGAAGGGGAGGACTGCGCTGGGATCCTCAACGACGGTTTATGGAACGACTTCTACTGTGAAGACCTTATGAACTACATCTGTGAGAAGCCCATGGAGAGCTGTAGGTGTCCCTCTTTGTCCGCTAATAGCATTTAGCCCCCTGACGTTCTCGCTTTGACGATGGTTAGCATGTAGCTCTCTCTAGGTCTCCCTTTCTGTCTGGTTAGAACGCTTTGGTTCGCATTCAGCGGCCATGTCTTTTTCTTCATCTTCTGTCCGCTTTATAAACTGTTGTATCGTGCTGAGAAGGTTTGTGTGACTGTCTCCATGTCGGCCATGTTTTTCTCATCCCACTTCCTTCCGTCTCCTTCCTCAGCAGGATCCCCGGGATCGTCGCTCTATTGAAAGAGCGGGAAAAATGACTTGGTTAGTGGTTAGCAGCTGGCGGCTCACTGGCTTGTTGCATGGACAGCTCGTACGGAGACAGAAGAAGGACAATTTTGGTTGGGGACTCGGTATGACGCCAAACCACTGCTCCACTGCTGTCTGGCGGGAACTCCGACCTATGACCCGTGATTCCATCTTCCTCCGACAAGGTGCAAGAGAAAGATTTATATGGATATTTTTTTAATGATGACCTGTAAAAGCGTTTTTTATATTGCTTTATTCCATGTACACCTGAATATCTGAATGTATATTTCATTATGCATTTTTTTATATGATTTCTATACAGCCAAAGAGACTTAATGGATCCTTACACAGCAAAATATACTCCTTACGACAATGAAAAGTGTGTATGAATCATGCCAAAGAAACCCTCATCTCGCCGTTCTTTGCAAGTTCTCGTAACGTTAACCACATGAATGTGACTAAATCATTTTAATCATTTATAATATAAAACACCTGTAGTATTTACTACCCAGTGGGACACTTTTGGTAAGCAGAACCGGCCCTGCTGGATGAGGCGATTAATGACGATAGTATTTACACATACATCAAACGTCAAGAGATAGATTTGTAGTTTAAACCAAAGACAGAATTGTCTCTACACAGGAAGTGTGTTCTAGGATTTCCCACCTTATCAAAAATTACTTAATGAAACCTCAGAGACCATACAAAAAAAACAACCAACACAACAAGCCATAATACAAACTGCACCAATAAAGACAAAAACAACACAAACCAAAAAGGTTGCGTCAACATCTTATTTTCCAATGGTACAGTGCTTTAATGTTGCAATGCCATCAGGCGAAACATAACACTTTCTCTCAAACAGTCAAGCTGGTCATCGCCAGGTCTATCACAGAATGTACTCAAAGGTATTGTTGAATTTGATTTATTCATGGGCGCATACGAATAGATTCACATTTTTATTGTTGAAACGTTGCAATGTTATTCACATATTCTTTCTCTCCTGTATTGTTGCTCACATTGTTAGCATACCACGCCATCAAGGCTGCTTCTTCCCGCCAACTTTTGGGTCAACATATCTAAGGCCAAATCAACTCTCACTCACATCCTGTTTTCCATCTTTAGGTTCGACTCCGATTAAAGTCGCTCTCTTTCAGCTGCACTGAAGACAGTGATGTCTCTATAGCACCTCTAGTGGTGGGAACTAGCTTCTGCAGACCAGCAACACGACGTCCAATGAAGACTGTGAGCACCAACACGTATAAACTAACCGCTACGACTGTCTCACATTCTGCATCACGTGCTTTGGGACTGCAGGTACTCATTGGATTAAGATGTGCTCATTTTGATGAGGTAAACAGTAACACAAAGAGACGGTAACAGTTGGTAGCAGCTCGTACGTTGACCTTCTCTGGACAGCATTTGTTTAAACAAATCCTAACTTGCTGCTCCACTACAGACTAAGTGATATGTGAAAAATAAATAACGGTATTTTTACGAAATAAAACCTGTGCATTATTAACTGCATTTGTCATTTCAGATCGCTCCTTGGTAACGTGACTGCCACAAAAAGCAGCCTCTTCCATACGCGGTTTTAAAATTTCTGTTTCTTTATTAAAATAGACCCACCGTCGTCTCATATTTTCAATGGTTTATTTCTAGTACTTGTTGCCGTAATATGTATAAAATAACTGCATTGACAACACTTAAAAAAAACATGTTGGCCAATTTAAAATGACAGGGTAAGGTTAGGGTCCAGTCTACCGGCTCTTCTCCATTTATTTCACCACTTCCTTCTGCTTCTCCGCTCATCACCTGCCAGAGATATGGTGTGAGGGGTGTGGACTAAAGCTGTGATGTGATGGTGGATGACTGTAGATTTGGTGTGAGGGTAGCTGAATGAAGCTGTGATGTGAGGGGTGTTGACTGAAGATGGGTCAGGATTGACACCACATCTGTGATGTGATTGAAGCAGTGAGGCTGTGTGGTGACCTAAGATGTGGTTTGAGAGGAGCTGACTGAAGCGGTGGTGCGAGGGGTCAAGACTTTGTGGAACATTACAGGTGTCCAGTGATAGGTGAGCTCTGGAGAAAACCAGGATTTTCAGACACTTCAGATCTGCATTGCGAGGTCTCGTTCTGAGCCTCTATTCTTGTGTCCAACTGGCCAATAAGACCATACTGTGCCTGTTTCCACAGGAAGAAGGTGATCCCATTTGGAGGTACCAGAGTGCTGTCTTGGGGTGAGCTTCAGGGACCAATGGTCTGTTCCTCTTTGCTAAATGTCCATGATGTGGTAGTTGTTAAAGAAGTTGTCTTGGTAGTGCTGAATTTCCTCGGTTTATAGATCAACACGGATCTCTTGGGACAAAATGGACAGGAAGGTGGGGTGAAGATGATGAAGATAGTGGTGGAGGTGGTGATGATGAGGATGGTGATATTGTGTGTGAGGATAGTTCTGGTGTGGGAGAGGGAGGAGTTGGAGAAGGTTGTGAGGGATAAGGAGTTGAGGATGGGAAAAGAGGTTGCATTGAGATGGGGATGGTGGTAGAGGTGGTGGTGGAGATGGTGTTGGAGGTGAGCAGGCTCTGCAGGCCATAGGCAGGGGGAGCAGGGAGCGAGAAGCTAGTCGTCCTTCTCAACAATGACCTCCCCGTGCAGAACCTTTCTTCGCTGGCGCAGCATATGGAAGAACAGCTGAGGGAACACTGCAGAAGAACCACACACGGTCAGGTCCTCGCACGTTCTCAGAGGAACCACAGACAGTAAGGTTTGCAGCACACATTCTACAAAGAATCAGAGCAGTAGGGTTCTCATAAGGTCACATTGGACACTACTACGATTTACTGCTAATGCTGAATAACTGGTTATTTTAAATTGTTAAAATATGTTTTGGCTAGATGACAGTTTCGCTGACAAACATTGGTTCAAATAGTTTATGATTTAAATCAAGATAGAGATACATAAATACACCACATTTGAGGCACAATTTTAAGGTGTGCGCTCCAAGAGTTCTATAGACGTCAATTAGTTACTCGTAACACAAGCAACTCTGGAAAGGGGACGATAGTGTTGTGGCTAGGTTGTTTGACCCCCTGACCAAAAGGTTCTGGGTTTGATCCCCCAATGTCTCCAATGCGTCCTAGAGCAAGTGGTCTCCTAACCCCTACCTGCTCTGTGATTACATGCAGCTGAATTCACTGTAGGTGGCTTTGGATAAAAGCGTCATAAATACGTCCACGCCTATGGCCCCTTCGTTTGACCGATGGCGGGCTGGAGAGCGGGTCTTACGTGGGATGTAGGACAGCATGGCGATGATGAGGAAGTAGTAGTAGTCGAAGGAGACGTTGTACTTGTTGGGGAGGCGGAGGGAGTACATAGCCGTGCGTCGTACGATGGGCAGCGCGGCGTAGATGGTTAACAGCTCCCCCACGACCCCCAGTGGGTACAGGACGATGAAGAGGTTATACCTGGAGCACAGGGAAGACTGTGAGGACCCTGAACACACACTCATAGTAGGGGTGGTGTAACCAGAGCAGGGGGAGTCTGTTGTGCTGGGTGGAATACCTCTATACCTGAATCTAAACATACGCTTGTAGCTCTTGTGAAGTGTTATTAGTTTCAACATGCAAGTAGTAGTAGTAGTAGTAGTAGTACAAATTATACTGCGTAGTTATTGGAAGTTGGTTCGTTTTAGTTTTTTGCTTCGGTCATGTTGTAAGTCTATACTTATTTGTCCTACTTTGTTCTTAGTCAAAATCTTTTTAATTTAAACACTCTTTACCTACTTTTTCTGGAGTATATTTTTTCCCACACTAGCCATAATCGAATGACATTTAAGTAAGCACAGAACATAATTTCTAAACTGTAATTTGCATATACAGCAATAACAGATTTCAAGACCCCCAACATTCAACATATTTTGTTACAATAGCAGACTTCCAGCATGCAAATGTCAAATATAGGACTATCCGGCAAGCAACAAATAGGCCTATCAAATCAAAATATTACATATTATCATATAATGTCGTAAACAAGAGAACGTACACGTTTTTCAGTTCAATTAATTTAGGCTTGACCAGGTGATACTACATTCTTCTTGGGTAAGAGTGATGAGCTGATAGTTTGACGTATAGCATCGGCTCTACAGTAAACATCTGGACATTAGTGTTTGGAATCCACCCAACAGTTTTTTGCTCATTGGTGTTTTTGTCACAACTTGGGACAAAAACACCAGTCTGGTCAGCTAGAAGTCCCTGGGTTGGTCCAACATTAGGAGGGCTGCATGGATCAGAGACAGAGTCCTCCTTTTAGAGACAACAACGCGATGGATCCATTTAAAACTAGGTCTCAGGGGTCTTTGGTGGTGCGTTTGGCAGCACTCTTCCCAGGGCAGAGGAGGTAGGAGAAGAGAGGTGGCGTGTTTGTGGATAGAGTGAACCAACAGATAGAAGAACCGTGCGGTAATTAATCCACCATCTGGAGCCAAGAGAAACACTACCCTTATAGGTTACTGTACTTTGAACAAAATCTATGTAGCTAAGCGTCAATGTTGTCTAGCATGTCTGTGAAGTATAATGTGCTTGTAGCCTAGCATATATGTAGCCTAGTGCTGATTTGGTCTTGCGTGCATGTAGTATAATGTGTATTTAACATATCATTGATGCAACCTAGCAATTTTGCTCCTAGTGTTTGTTCCTAGTGTGTATGCAGTCTACCTGGATGTGGCCAAGCCTTGCATGTTTGTAGCACAACATGTATGTAGCCTAGCAAAGGGCTATGGGTTTGAGCGTCAAACAGGATTGTGTGTAGGTAACAAAGGCACGGGTGTAGATTGCCAGTTGCCACGCCAGTTGGATGATCTACTACACCATAAAACTACACCCCAGCTAATCCCTGAAGAGTGGAATACAGTCCCAGTAGAGCCTTGTCTGCTCCATATTTTTCTATCTGTGTGTGTGTGTGTGTGTGTGTGTGTGTGTGTGTGTGTGTGTGTGTGTGTGTGTGTGTGTGTGTGTGTGT
>JAOPUD010000112.1:7624571-7634571 GCA_027122715.1 Trisopterus minutus
TTTTGGAAAGGTCTGAATGAGCTCTTTGCAGCACATGTCATCATCAATAGCTAGGACCTCGGGGTCGCCAACCCTAACCCTAGCCCCTCCCCCGACATGTCAACTTTGAACCCTTATAACTTTGTGAAAGAAAGGCCTAGAGGCATGAGACCACGTGTTTTGGAAAGGTCTGAATGAGCTCTTCCCCATCACATGTCATCATCAATAAAAAGCACTATTTCTTGATATAGAAATCAAATTTGGAACACTTTATGAAATGAAAAGTTAAATTGGACTCTGCAGGCGTGTTCGCCTTCCCTGAAATAGCCCAGTGTCTTATTTTTGTGTAATTCTGATGTTTCATTGTGGAATGGTAGACACTTCCAGATTGGGTACATGAACAACAAGCATATTTCACTCAGGGCTGTTAAACCTGAAGCCTGAAGGTCAAAACAAAAGTGAAGGAAATAATTTAAATACATTTCAAAAGTCAATGTAGAATAAAATTAAATAAAGAAATATATAAATATATATATTAAAAAGCAACAACTCTTTTATTACCATATATATAAAATAATAACTAATAATTGAATACATATGATATATTTAAGGTTTTTTAATGTAAAGTGTAGATCTGTATGGGCTGTGTGATTCCCAGGTACCTGTCCTCCGGGCGCGGGGGCCGGTTTGGGGGCTTGGCCGTGGATCATTGGCGCTCCGGACCAGGAGGACCCGACGATCCACCAGCGGCCCACCTGGTCAGCAGCCAGGATGTTGTCCAGAGACACACGCAGCTTCAGGTCTGATCCCCCGCGGCTAGCCTGGGTCTGTCACACACAAACACACAAGAACTCAAGAAATAGTCCGATCCATTTTGGCCGAGCTCCCCGTTTAATAACGGCTACCTGGACCTCTGGCGCCCTCTGGTGGCAGAAAAGGGAATCGCCGAAATACATCTCATGGCTCAGGATTCATCCCGCAATAATGATAAAGCACCTTTGTTTTTCTAAACCCACATGAATAATGCAGCTTTACAAGTTTATTAGGGTTCATTTGTCATTGTGTTAGGATTAGGGTTATTCTCTCAGGGTTCTTACCTTCCTACCTGTACGGAGAGCCTACCAGAGTGCTTCTCTCTGCCTACTGCCCTCCATGTACGGAGAACCTACCAGAGTTCGATGTAGTTTCTTGGTCTTCTCCAGGGGCTCAGGGTCGTAGCCCGGGATCTTCCTCATGTCGTTGTTCTTCAGCGCCATCATGGTCTCTAGCATGAAGCGCACCTGTACATACACACACACGCACACACACATACACGCACGCACAAATGCAGGAACCTCATTTATGTGCACTACGTGAAGCAACAAGCTATAAGCAGCAAACAATACCTTAGAATACGTTTTCCTAAATGTTTTCAGAATAATAAAGGGTCGAGGGAGTAGATGGTGGGCACAGCTTACAAGTGGGATGTATTCATATAAAAAAAACGGTATATTATTATTTATAACCGTATCACAGCTTCATACCCGGGTGTGGTCGGTGACCGTGGGCCCCAGCTGGCTGGCCTTCCTCTGGGCCTCGTTGATGAGCTCCTTCAGGGCCAGGGCGTCGTCCTTGCGCAGGGAGAAGCCCACGTTCTTCAGAACGAACAGCACCAGCTGGATGTCCCTCTCCCCGAACGCCTCCAGCAGCCGCTTCAGGATGTCGAAGATGAGGAGGGAGTGGACCACCTGCAGGTTGTACAGGTGGGAGATGATGGCCAGCAGGTTGTCCGTCTCCTTGCCCTCCCCCTGGCCACGGTACTGCACGTCGAACTGACGCACCACCGTCTCCAGGAAGTGGGCGCCCACCTGGAGGGAACACACAACAGGACGCATCTATCTGTGTACCTCTGCAACATCAACAGTACACGAGACCAGTGAGACCAGATATTCATATATATAATCCACACGGCCTCCCAGCAATCATCAGTCCAGCTGGGGCGACTTCATACCCCTCTGCAAAACATTTTCACCGGTACAATTATTATGTATGTTGCACGTCACGTTCACCGTATGAACCTGCTACACATGCTCTGGAATAGGGACCAGTCCACCTCTAGTCTAGATAATAAAGATTAGCGACCAGCCTACCTCTAGATAATAGAGAGTAGAAACAAGCCTACCTCTAGATGATAAAGAGTAGAGACCAGCCTACCGGTAGATAATAACGAGTAGAGATCAGCCTACCACTAGATGATAAAGAGTACATAATAAAGAGACCCTGGGCCTACCTGTAGATAATAAAGAGTAGAGACAAGCCTACTGGTAGATAATAAAGAGTAGAGACAAGCCTACCTGTAGATAATAAAGAGTAGAGATCAGCCTACCTCTAGATGATAAAGAGTACATAATAAAGAGACCAGCCTACCGGTAGATAATAAAGAGTATAGATCAGCCTAGATGATATCATCTAGATGATAAAGAGTACATAATAAAGAGACCAGCCTACCTCCAGGCCTACGGAATGGTGCAGTAGGCTGACCAGGAGAACGTGTTCCTGCAGCAGCCGGTCGGGCATGAGGCTGGAGGTGACGCATGCGGCCAGCACCACCTCTGTCAGCGTGTCGCTCATATCCTTTCTGCTGGAGCTCATGTACATCTCCTCCAGCTGAGCACGGATGGACGCCATGTTGGCCTCGCTCAGCCTGTACAGAGAGGAACAGCCCGTCACAGGACGGTACTGAACCGTGGGCTGTGTATCGGTGACCAGCGGTATGCTGTGTACCTGTTCAGCAGCCCCTTCACTCTCCTCCGCAGCGTCTCCAGCTCCGCCCTGCGTTTATCATCCCCCGGGACGCGCAGGTGGGGCGGGATGTACTTCACTGCAGTAGAGATCACCTAGAACCCGGAGGAGAGTCAGCTGATATTAATAAAAGACTGACAATTCAGTGGATTGACTGTGTGATTGAAGTATGATCTTATCTGAATAATAGTAATTCTCAAAGAAAAAAAGGCTTACAACACAGCATTCATATATCGAGGGGGATAAGGCATTTAACTTCAAACCCAAGAGGTTCTGGGATCAAACCCCCCATGTCTGCAGGCGACGTAGCCTGCAGACATGGGGGGTTTGATCCCAGAACCTCTGCAAGGGGTGAGCAAGACACCTAACCTAAATTCACTGCAAGTCGCTTTGGACAAAAACGACATAACATAAGCATCAAGCTATAGTGTATGAATGCAATGCCTCATAAAGCCTGAGGACTGACAATAAGACTGACAGTGCTTAATATACATACAGGCTGGGGAATAGGCAACGGCGTCTCTGTGTCTCCATGGTCTTCTGACTCATCTTCGCCCTCATTGGCTGATTGAGCTTCAACTATTTCCTGCTGCTCATCTTCCATCGCCTCTTCCCCATCGTCATCATCGTCGTCAATGTCCTCCTCGTCGTCCTCATCCATGCCCTCATCATCTTCCTCATTTTCATCATCCTCGATGTCTTCATCTATAGACTCCAGATCATCTCCTTCCTCGTTTTCCCCACCTTCATTGACTACTGCCTCCTCCTCCTCCTCACTCTCCTCTTCATCATCGGACAGCTCTGACTCGCTCTGATCAAGCTGGGCAAACTTCTCCTTGGCCTGCTCCACGTCCTCCTCGCTGTCATACATGACCCCGCCCGCCGACCCCGAGCCGATCACCCCCAGGACGTAGTCTAGCCCGTCATCGGCAAAGGACTGCGGTAGTTTGCTCTTGTTCTTCCTCTTGTTGTAGCCCAGACATTTCTCCAGCATCTTGATCTCTCTCTCCTCAGCCTCGTTGGCCTCCAGCAGAACCCGCTTCCTCTCCTCTTCCAGCTTCCTGGCGTGGTTCTTTCCTTTCTTGCCTTCTGGAGCTTCTGTACCGTCGGTGTCTGAACTCTGTGAGGCAGCCTTGGCTTTTTTCTTCTTCTTTTTAGGAGGAGGTTCAGTTGCTGTCTCCTCCTGTAATAACGCTTTCTTACCCTCATAGTAACACTTCATTTGAGCTTTTTTTGTTTTCCTCTTTTCTTTACGCATCTCTTTCCGACTTTTCCTCGGGACCAACTTAATACTGTACTTGCTGTCCTCCTGTCCGCTTCCTCCACCATCATCCTGATCTTCATCGTCTTTACCCGGTCCACCCTCATTTTTTTGGAGGAACTCTTTCACCGTCGCCATGTACTTTCGCAGTTGTTCATTGTTCTTCTTTTTGAAGGCTTTCTTTTTCACTTGTCCCTTCATGGTTATATATCACACACAAATGTCCACTAATGCTTACAGACCATTAGTAACTCGTTAGTTGGCTCAGCTAACGACACCCAAGCGTTGTTCCTCACTAGCTCCTCTTCTCAATCCACAAGAATAACACGAGTGACGTGTTAACCCCAAACCCTCCGTTTTTAATATAATATATAGTCATGGGTCAACAGTTGAACATGTGTACACACGCATGGTGTCTACGGACTGCGCTGTTGACTCGTATGGGAGAACCACGTGACGGCGCTCAGCGCAGGCGCAGCAGAGTCGCATCGTGTCGCTGAGTGACGACGTCATTTATTTTGGGGCGTTTATTTTTGAGCGGTTCGCCTGCATTGTCAAACTCAACCGCAATCATCTTACACAAGTTTCTGCCCTGACCGCTAGTCATACGAGTTAGCATGTGGCGTGTCTATAGATCTGCATTTGCAATATGAAGAATGGAAGAAGACGACGTGACGATCAGAGAACAGAATTTCCACAGCCAAGTTCGGGAGTACATCGTAAGTACCGCAGACTGCTAACCCAGCTAGCGCCCACCGCTGTTTGTGTGATGAAGATAGGTTGAGAGAGGATCCGGCACTGTAGCGTTATCCCGGTCTAACGCTACTCAACTTCCGGTCTTGTATTTCCTATGACCTGTCAGGTAACAGTCCCCCGAAACGCGAACAACACAAACATAACGCGATTAACCACAATGACTAAGAAAATACATAGTTTTGATGGAGAATTTGATAAAGCAATATCTTTATTGCTTTATCGCCAAACCCGTGCAACTGAAAGTCCCGCCCAGACCATAATCCCGCCCTTTCTATAACGCTAATCAGTACTACTAAGGTAATGACAAAGCCGATCCACAGTTAGCATCGCTGTTAGCCTGACCTGTCATATATTCTTTAATGGAAATGTGTTATCTGTAATACACGTAACTTCACATACCAAACGCATATCGCGTACAGTGGAAAACAAAACGTTATGCGTTCTTTCGTCTTCCAGTTTGACACATTTCCGTGTGGTCGACCTTCGATTGCAATGTTGTCGATATAGGATTAAATATGATTATTATTCTGACCAAACGGAAGTTAGGCAAGTCGTGGATCTTGGTTTCAAGTTATCAATACGTACTTGACCTCTGCCTAGATAAATGATGAAACGTACGTTCGATTGTGAAAGCTCATATTTGAAATTCTCGAATCTGTTTTGACAGCCCTACTCGTCACATATAGAAGTGTCTGTAGTGTCCTTTTTCTGATCTTATCTTCCACCATCAGAGCTCTCCTATGAATGAAGTAGTGTAACAATATAATTGTTGCATTGTATATGTTTTATATGTGCATGACTGTTTAATACACAGATAATACAGCATTGACAGCTACAACCCACTTCAGACCCCTCATGTGAAATACTGGGTGTCAAACTATCCCAAAATATCTTCAAACCCACTTGCAGAGAGCTTTTTTCTAGCGATGTCTTGATACTGGGACAGTGCTCGTTCACCAGAGAGAAGGGGACTCGGGGCAAGCAGCTTTGGTATAATGTCTTATCTCCAAACATATTGCTGGCTTGTCTTGGACCCTTTATCAGCTCTACACCCTGTCGCAAGGGTGTAGAGCTGATAGTAGCTGTAGAGCTGATAGTAGCTGGGCTACTAGTAGCTGAGCCGATGAGACGTGGTTTCTCTCTCTGGCATTTTTTAAATATCTGTTTGCATCACAGTTGGAGAGATAAATAAAAGAGAGTTTGTGTGTATGTGTGTATGTGTGTGTGCTTGTCCAGTTGGTGTAACTGACTTTGTCACCCCTATTTGTCGCACACGCAAGGTGCCTTGGTGTTTAGCTATGGATGTTTAGCAGCAGTGCATGTTAGCGTGGGAGCACTACGCGACGACATGTGCTGTATCATGAGTCAGGAAGGGGGCATGACAGGGTGAACTGAGACATGATATGGGCTGCGGAGTTAGAGGCTGCTAAGCTAGTTGCTGCTGAGATAGGTGATACTATCCTTAGCACAGTCCCCGTAGTACTCTCAGCACATCAGGGAATGTGGAACATGAGGAAGGGAATCTTTCTGGGAACCTTTCCAGCCTGGGTGTACATCTCAGCAACCTAATACACACCACACATGGTTATTTACAGACGCATCATGTAGACCAGACTTGGCCTAATTGGACACAGTTGTTCAGCAATCAATGAGGACTTTGTTCCACTGAGACTTTCGAGTTTGCGTGTTTTTCCCACGTCTGTTACAGTTAACACCACTTGACGTATGCGTTTCAGGGTACAACTAAGCATGTTAGGGTGCTTAACATGGTATAAAACATTACTTGGGATATTTAGCATATTACGGTTAATTTGTGCATTAACAGACTGTAGCATTAACAGGCTACTGTGTTTAAAAGACTCCAATGGCCTAAGAGCTGTGTGTTGCTGTGTTTTCAGATCTGCTTCTTGCTGTTTGCGGTCCTCTACATCGTGTCCTACTTCATCATCACCAGATACAAGAGGAAGAGCGGTGAGTTATTATTATCCTGTATTCTGCTGTAGTTGCTAGATGCTTTACTTAATTACCACAACCCCTACTAATCCTAAGTAGCTCATACACTAATAACCCTAACTTTCGAACCCTAACCCTCATAACTCTGACCTACTTACCCATTATAACCATAGTTGCCTAACCCTTGTTACCCTAACTTTCGAACCCTAACCCTTATACAGCATGTGAGTGTCTAACTCGTCCACACCCATACCTGTAATATGGACAATCTGCCCGTCAGTCATTGTTATTTTGAACAGAACACACCCACGTGTGCTATGACTGTCATCTCTAATATGGTCATAGTTATTAACTTATTCCTCAACAGTTTAGAAAAATAACAGGTTGTATACATCCCAACGAACAAGTGTATCTTCTTCACCTGTCTTCCACCCTGTTTGGATCTACACACTATCCAGATGTGACACACAAGTCAGCTGTCTAGAACATGAGTCTGCACTAGGTCTAGTAGTGCTGCTCTATCAGCTCTGGGTGTACTCTTGTGGTGTTTTGTTTACCTTCAAGTAGGCGGAGGCTTGTTCAAACACAAACCGGAACAAGATGAACCCTTTCAAGGATTAAACGTGTGACACGGTTCAGTTTGCATGCTTTTGTCGAGCCAGAAGGTTTAGACACAACTGTTATTAGGTTAAAAAACAACAACATATTAACAGTTCCTCTGTTACTGATTTTACATAGAAAACGCAGGATTTCATGCACATTCAGCAAATTATACACATTCAATAGAGCTGCTATCATCCTAGTAGCAGGGCCACCGCGTCTGTCTCTTTATCCATGTCTCCCCTCAAGATGTGTGTCTCAGGGTGTATAGGGTGTTATAATGTGGTTAACTCTTTGTCTTTCTGTCTCCTCCTCAGATGACCACGAGGATGAGGATGCTGTCGTCAACAGAATCTCGTAAGTGAATCCACCATCAAGAGCTCTCTGTAGCAGAGCTCACGACTGTACCTCTATATGCCTACAAAGCGATGTTGTAGGTCGTGACACAATATGCTGCCATACAATTGGTTGATAGTAGATTTTGGAGATAATGCTGTTTCTGATTGAGGTCCTAGACTTTCAGTCCTGGGTCAGAGTGTAGATGGTGTCCCATCTACTTATATAAACCGTTGTCTCTAAGCCGTACTATCAACCATTCATGTCACAGTCCATCATGGTCAAATGGCAGCCGATTGTCTTCAAGCCCATAATGTCACTACCTGGGCCGGTTGTCTGATGTACTAGTGTACCTTCAGCCTGGCTGGTTTATAAATTATGTATAATGTTTATATCTGGTGCCCCCTTCAGGTTGTAACTGTACCGTCACCCTGGCTTTATATATTTATATATATAATATAATATAGAATTTCTTGGGGAAGGCGGCAGAGCTGGGCCTGGATACCAGAAAGGCTTTGACTTATGCTTTGTTTCCTGTGTTGTGAATATATTCCCCCGGAGAGAAACCCATTGGCCCGAGTGGATAAAGCTTTACAAATCCTTTCTTACAGTTAGCTCGTGCTGACTGTGTTTGTGCTGGCTGTTATCCAATTATGTGCTTACAGATCCCCATCCACAGCAACATGATATAATCTATAACGTAATGTATATCTGGCGCCCCCTGTAGGTCATACCTGCGACCTTAACCCTGGCTCTATCTATATATAATAATGCATGTTACATATATCTGGCACCACCTGTAGGTTGTTTCTGTGTACCTTCAACCCGGCTGTATAGAAGTGCATATTATGTATAAAGGGTTGAATTACTGGTGCCCACTGTAGGTTGTAGCTGTGTACCTTCAGTCTGGCTGCATAAAACGGTATAATATAACATGATGTTTCTCTGGCGCCCCCTGTAGGTTGTACCTGTGTACCTTCACCCTGGCTGTGTCGGGGGGAGCAGTCCTGCTGCTCCCCTTCTCCATCATTAGCAGTGAGATCCTGCTCTCCTTCCCCAAGAACTACTACATACAGTGGCTCAATGGATCCCTTATACACGGTACAACTTTAACACCATATACTATAATTCTTAAACGTTTGTCTAGTACAAGCAAGTTTCTGTCAATCACTTCTGAAGCGCTCAATCAGTTCAGAACACAAAACTCTATGCGTCACAGACGTCTTGACAGAAAGTCGTTCCTGCATGACAAACGTTGGTTTGTTGAACAAGATAGCAGTTAAACAGTTTTAATCTGGCAGGACCTGGTCTGCCACACCGCACTGCTCCCTTTAGCCCCCAGGGGGCATCAGAGACCAGACGTTAAAATGCCTTGATGCTCTTATTATACATCAGTATGTGTGTGTGTGTGTGTGTATATATATCTAACGTGTGTGCATTTTTCTGTAGGGCTATGGAACCTGGTGTCTCTCTTCTCCAACCTGTGTCTGTTCGTTCTCATGCCCTTCGCCTACTTCTTCCTGGAGTCCGAGGGCTTCGCTGGCTCTAAGAAGGTACACACACACACACACACACACACACACACACACACACACACACACACACATACACAGCTTCTGTGTTATGACACATTTCACTGTAAAATCAGGACATTATAAGGAATTATTATTAATTGTATTACTATTCATAAGAGTAGAGGACCAGGAGATATGCTGATGCTATACTTGGAAAACCTTTACATTCATATTATTATTGGTTGAATGCAATGTACCCCCCACGAGACATGTGGGTGGGACAGATGTTTCTTTGGTTGTTGGTTATTCTGCTAAAACCTTATTTTATAGAGTTCTCGTATGTTAACATTAGCAGTGTTTATCTGTCTTTAACGTAAGTTTTCTGTATATTTAGTGGAATATTCCAGAATTCCCCACCTGAGTGCTATTTGACCTCTGACCTGGCCCCGTAATGGTTTCCCGTAAAAGGTGTGTTTGCTGTAACGATCTGTGTGTCGCCTCTGCGTCCATGCGGCTGGTATTCTGGCGTACAGACAGACACCCTTAAATAATATTACAGAAGATAAGAGAAGATAAGGTGTTGCGTAATGCCATAGGGCACGGTCTGCCGTCTGTGCCAGAGAGGTGAAGTGCAGGATGTATACATTTCTTCTATAGTACCTAATACATGAAAAAAAAGTTGGTATATGGCATGGAATGTTACAGTACAGGCTGAATGCGATAAGTGATAATTTTATGGATGTTTATTTTGTTAGTTTGTTAGTTTGTTAGTTTTCTACTTAAAATGTCTTTGAATATTTAGATAAGTGCAATATACATA
>JAOPUD010000112.1:7743344-7755684 GCA_027122715.1 Trisopterus minutus
ACACACACACACACACACACACACACACACACACACACACACACACACACACACACACACACACACACACACAAGGCTGCAGGTTGCTCCAGGACATGCTGGGCAGCATAATCTCCTCCTTGGGCCATGTCACCTTTAAAACCACCAGGGGAAGGTCTTTAAACAAGTTGGAGAATATCTTAAAACCATCTGAGGGAGGCCTTTGAAACACAATACAGTTTCAGGGGGCGGCAAGGGTCTTCCACTGCAAACCGAAAGGTTCTGGGTTCGATTCCCAATGCCCCTGTCCTAGAGCAAGAGGTGCCGTTACCTCTACCGGCTCCTCACGTAATCTGAATTCACTAGGAGGAGGCGTCTGAGTGTTGAATTGGTTTCTGTTATCGCTCAGATTGTTTTCATGAGGTCTGAAGTCATAGTGTCCCATTGACCTTTAAACAGTGCTGTGTGGCAGGCAGGCCCAGAGGCACAGCGGCGGATAATAGCTCTTCACGCGTCACCTCTCAACAAACATGGGATGGTGGGTGTCGTCAGCGGTTAAAAGCTAGACAGCTCATTTCCAAAAGAGATCCTTTTTTATGGGAGCCGACATGCATTCACCATACTGGTGATGTTTATTTCAAGGATCATGCTTTCAAATGGGCTCCCACCAGATCTCAGGGAATTAAAGCCACAGATATCACACCCTGGAATCTGCATGCCTCTACGCTCTAAACACGCCAGCAGCAACAAAAACACAGCTTTCAGCGTCAACAAGAAGGTCGACGTCTTATCTGGGCACGAGGGAGAGGAAGAGGCAGGCTAATACATCTCTGTCAGGTGCCAGGCCCCATCACACCGGGTTAAATAGACCACAGTGCCCCCTTATCTCCCCTCCTCTTAATTCTGACTTAACAGGGGAGCGGTGGCGGTGAAAGGCAAACTCGCATCAATCATTACACCACTGTATGGGGCGTCCTGCCGAAGGTCAATAAACTGTCCGCCTATGCGAGACGTTATCAGATCCAGTCGAGGCCTCTGATAAAAGCCCCTCACATTAACCCCCGTCGAGTGGCAGCACATCCGCACACAATGAGCGCCCGACACAATGACGGCCAGAAACGGCTCCAAGGTCACAATGGACCCAGGGATGGGGTTGGACCGTCAGCCGATGACTCGCACCAAACAAGCTGTCAACAGCAGCTCTGTCAGCAGGGCAGGAAAATTAGCTGTAGGGACGTGATAATGAAGCTAATCCGCGGCCATCGCAGCGGCGCTCGACTCAATACGCTTCAATCTCCCCGATGTGACACTATCTCCAACTCCCCGCGCAGAGAGGACAAGGGGAGGGGGGTCTGCTCAGGCACGGGCCCCATGCACGTTGTCTTCATATGCACAGAATATAGGAGGCAAGTTGTGTAGGAATGTGCACTGTGTTTATGCGTGATGCTGTGTGTGGTGCGGGCCTGGGTTTATAAAGGGTGAACAAAAATATAGTGCGGAAAACTGAACAAAATGACCAAAAACCTTGAACTGATACATCACAACCTAACCAGAAAATAGACGGAGCTTATAAGCAAAAAATTTCTAAAATAAGGATGGGAAGAGCATCTGAACATGCATGCATGTCTTTCTGACCGTTGAAGTGAAATTGTCGTAAAACTTCAAAAAAGCTGAGAGTACAAGCTAAACTATTAGCAGGACACATTGTATGTGCACGGTGGCGTGTAGGTATGCATGTGGTCAGAAGGTGTGTGCATGTGGTCAGAAGGAGTGTACATGTGGTGCATAGGTGTGTAAGTGTGCATGTGGTCTGAAGGTGTGCACTTGTTGTGTAAGTGTGCATGTGGTGCATATGTGTGTATGTGTTGTGTTAGTGTGCATGTGGTCTGAAGGTGTGCACGCGTTGTTTACGCGTGCATGTGGTCTGAAGGTGTGCATGTATTGTTTAAGCGTGCATAGGTGTGTGCGTGCATAGGTGTGTGCGTCCATAGGTGTGTGCGTGCGACGAGGACCGACCTGAAAGTCCCCATCCAGGGGCTCAGTGATCTGCAGGTCTAGAACTTCTCCCTGCAGGCCGTCGTTCATCTCTGCTCCGTAGTCCACCTGGTCTGAACTGAAGTCATCCACGTACTCCCCTTCGGCGGCCCCCTCCTGGAAGACCTTGCCCCCCAGGTCCACCACATCGTCAGCATAGTCCTCCTGCTGCTCCTGCTGGTCGTAAGTCGTCCCCAGACTGAAGGTGGCGTTCAGACTCACCTGCTGGCTGCTGGAATCAAAACAACAACAACAACAACATGTGTTTATTGTTGTTTTCAGTTCTCAGGCTGGCTCAATTAAACAGCGTCCGTCACCAACATCCTCCTCGTACCTCAGGTGTGGAACGTCCTCGTCATCACTTTGCAGAAGGTCGTCATTCAGTTCTTCGTCAGACGCCTCAGAGGCATTCTGGGGGGGAAGGAAGACAAAATATATACAGTTAAAAAGAGCTGGACAGCCAGGGAAAGAAAGACAGTGAGAAGTAGTCAAAGTGAAATGGTAGAAGAAAATGGGCTGAGAGGGAGAAAGGTAAAGAACCCCCAGGAAGGAGAGGGTTATGAGGGAGAGTAACGCATGAAGAGACAGGGGTTGCTTTATTCCCATGTGGCGAGGACAATCTGGAGAGGTTAAAAGCCACTTCCAGTTGGTCCACTGCACTTCCTCCTGGTTCACAGCGATACCCCCCCCTCCTGCTGGGAGGACAGCTGTCTGAACACCTGACTTACACCCCCATGAGGTCTGTACCTTTACTCCTAGGTCACTGATACTAAGTGTTTTAAAATAACTCATTTTAATGTTATACGTCAGCGATGGCCATGCCATAGCCTTCCATCAGCTTCAGGTCAGTGAAATGTTTTTCTTCAATTTGTTAAGTGAGCCTGCTGTCTATATGAGTCAATTTATATTTTTGAATATAAATGACTAATTACTGACCAATCAGGGAATTGCCTCACTGATAGTTTTGGGGAATCGATCTTAACCGCCAATCACAGGGCATTGAATACAACACTACCGAATGGTGGAGAAACACAGGGAGAGAGCAGATGTTTTTTTGTGTCGTTTATTTTCCAAAATCGTTCTATATTCTGCTACGTCTCTCTTTACAGCTCTCTGATCATACCTACTCCACCTTTAACCTGACATCTCTATTTAGCCTTATTTCCTGTCTGGCAAAAATCACATTTTGTACTCCGAGTCATCTCTGGAAGAAAAGATCCGTCCCCTGTTCCATATCCTTCTGAAGCTTTGGGGTCAACAGTTGTGCCCTAGCATCCAGCCAGTGAATGCCTATGAGACTGCAAATGTGATTGACAACTGCTGCAGAGGAGGAGGCGGGTTCTTACCTTTTTGGCGGACAGCCAGTCTTCCTCCAACAGGTCCTCCTCCAGGTCACTGTGGAAGCAGAACAGAATGTGTGTTTAAAGAGCTTCTACTCACCACCAGCTGGGAGACCATCAGACCCCTTTCAATATCGACCATGTATTCACTACATCACTTACACGAGTGTGTAACATCCAAATACAAGACGATGTGACACTACATTATTCCAGCCAGCCAATAAGGGTGTCACAGCAAAAAATACAGGACAGTAATCGGAAGACAAATGATTAAAATAAAAATACCAAAAATATATGGTAGAAATTGTGTTATGTACAAATTATGTAGGATTGATCTATCAACTCCCATGATGAATTGTACCAGCTCATAGGCCGAGATATCCATCCATCATACAGCTCAGTTGAGACTTATTGGAAGCCCCTATTACACAGGTGATATGGCTTAGTAAATAAGGAAACACCTTCAGAATTGTATATTCACTCTCATGCCTTATGCAACATGGGTACCCGTTTTGTGTAAGTCCTTGGGTTTGTGTTGTACCATCTGCTAGAACCATATGTCCTTTACTGTCGGGTCATAACACAGTTCATCCCACGGTCTGTCACATTTAAAACACGTTTGGTTTTATGAAGACTACACATGCTAAATCATAGGAGGAGGGGAGGAATCTGGCTTCCTGACCATTAGCTCCATAGATTCTCATACCGCTATTTGGAATGGACTTATTGCTGGATGTTTATAAAATAAAAGTCCCCTGGGGTAAGACCACATGTCTGGTTTGTTGGATTGCAGCATCCTGTGATTTAGCTGGTCTGGAAGCCCACACAACACTGCCGTTGGCACAGCAGCGTTGGAGTTCAACGGGTCATGAATTAGTGAAATCTGAGCGGGAAATGAAGAGGAGTAACCTTACAGCCGGTTCTCTGCTGCCTGTTGGCATACAACCAAATTTTCAAAGTTCCATCCCAACACTTTGATGACCCGGTCAAGTGTGGATAACTTTTTTCTTTCCTGAGTGAAATTAAATGAAACACATGTAACTTTTATTGGCGTAATTTAAATAGATACAGCCGCTTCCAAAGATTGTGTTTAGAAGTCTTTGGAAAACTTATTCTAAACTACTGTTTGACTAGTGGCCTGGAGCGCCATCCAAGAAGAGAGGAATCTCATGAACCACAAGACTGGACACATTTCACACATTGATGCACATCAGGTCAGGGAAAGTATACTCGTAAATATTTTGAGGATATAATGAAGACAAAGACGGTTGTTTCAGATGAAATACCTCAACAGAACAATCAATAAAATGGTTAATTATTGATTTAATAACCGGATCGAGTCTGAAACTAAGGAGCTTTTAACGACTGTAAGTCAGTGTTAAACCAGCTGTTGAAACAATCACAACATACCTGAATACACCAAACATCACAACACCCAGTCTAGTCAATGTTGGTCGAAGTCTTACATTATAACACACCTCCAACACTCATCCTTACATCAGTGCAATCATTTCTATAAACAATATTCACCTCTAATCACTTCAATCTATCACAAACCAAAATAAATCAAACACCATATAATCCCATAAGACAATAAATTAACACCCAGATAGGAAATTAGTAGGGCTGTAGCCAATCAAGGAACCTCTTGGCCATCTGAAATTAGGCTCTACCACCAATCGATTGGTCGATCAGGGAAATTAATACTAAAAACAAAGGAATGTTATCTCAAGATGACCTCAATGGTGCTCTCAAATCTGCCTGCTAGCCTAAATATCATACAAGTGTTTTTTTGAGATAGTGAGTGGGTTTCAGATCCACTCTTGGTCCGACTGAGTTATGGCATAGCTTCAATGTTAAGCAGGTCACACCAGACGAGTCATGTCAGGAAGACTCGCGTAGTAGATAGAAAACACATGGGAAGTATCAATTTATTTATCTTTTTCTGTGCTTATAATGGTTCCCAATGGATGGCAAATCTTCCTATGGTGAGCATCGCAGACATGAAAAAAATAACATGGCCAACGCTTTTAGATTATAGGTCTGCATACGTTTTTTGGAGTTCTTAAAAAATATATATATATTCTTCCACAGCATTAATCAGTTTTGCCTCAAGGACCAATATGGTCCATCGAGATTGATTTTGCTGTATCTTGAATGTTTTGGAAAACCTTGAAAACCGACCTGTAAGCCCAAATGGCCCAATATTTGGTCCACATACTCAATTAGATTGAAAAAATGGCCATGTTATGAGAAAACATGATTAGACAACTGAGACGCCATTGTTCAATCAATCACAAGTGTGCGTCAGAGAATCCCAAGGACCTCTAACTTGGCACAGCAAGGACATCTCCCTGAGATAACATGGAAAGTTTTGTAATCATAACTCAAAAAATGACATCACAGGGTCAATTTCAAATTAGCACTGTTGCATGTGCTCACCAAACTATTGTTTTTTCTAAGTCAGGGGGTAAAAGTTGGTACACGTATAGACACGGCATCAGCAGGTCTCCAAAAAGTATGGTACCGCTTTGGTGACAGGGGGGCGCCATAACTTTCAATCAAAAGAAAAAAACAAATCAGCCTCATTGTTCAATCAATCACAAGTCCGTGTCAAAGCGTCCCAGGGACTAGATGTTTGGCTTGTTTGCTCATTCGCTTTGGTAGCATTAGCATGCTCACGGAATACTGCGAACACGCAACCAGGCAAACTTTCTTCAGAAAATGCACATGCAGCGACGTGTCTACTTAATTAATGATGTTACTCCTAACACAATGTAGCCTTTCACTAAAATATTTAATGCATCGGTCTGCATTTGTCCCTTATGAAAGAAACACCAGTGGTTGTACAACCAATGAGAACTGCATACCGATCAACCGACTGACAAGAACCTGACAGCCCTAGACATTAGGGCCAATACACTAAAGCCACGTTTCCACCAATATTACCCTGATCTTTTAGCCCCAGGAACTACATTTCATGGGACGAAAGGGTTTCCTTGAGCCCCTTGTAGTCTGCGTTTCCACCATGGTTTAAAGACAAGCGAAGGGCCTTTTACATCAAGGACACAATGAAGAAATGTGACAAATTCAAGAAATATTGAGAAAAATCTAACCAACCCAATCACATAAACTATCAGTTACGACGTGATTGTAACTGATTCAATCCTTAAACTCATATAGCAATTGAATAATGGTGTATGCTCTGTACTGTCATCAAGAAATACTATGTATTGATATAATTAAATGAATTATAAGACACCACAACCATCACACAATAAACATCACTGACTGAATCAAGCATCCTGTACCTGTCCAGGTCGTCGTCCTCCCCTCTCCGGCGGCGAGACCTCTCCGCACCAGGCTTTTGATACTGCAGGTCCTCACCTGCAGAACACACACGGTTAATACAGGCTGAATATCATGGGACCTTTTACACTACTACAATGACCTGTGTATGTGTACTGTCAACAAGTCATTTATAATATGGGCTGTTTCGTCTTTACCAATAAGCAGGTGGTGTGCATGACATGCATTCATAACGATTGGAGAAGAAACCAAAAGACAACAGGGTTAATCTATTATAGGTTCTGACTTGATCGATTACATTGAGCAATTGGAGCAAACATTGATTAGACGTAGGGCTGAACAATTAATCAATTTAAAATCGAAATTGTGATGTAATAGAACGCGATATGCAAATCGCTAAGGCTGCGATTAAAAAATATATATACTTTTTTTGTGAACTGTTACTTTTACTGACTGGAGATCAGTTAAATTTATATATATTTCACAATTCAATAGTTAAATAAAGATGTTATAATATAAATGAATGTCAACACATCGGCCTGGCCTAAAGGAAAGAGCAGTTTACATGTTGAAAGCTTCCAATATTGTGTTGGTCATACTTAAATATGATTTATTGTTTTTTGAGTGAATAATACAGAACATAAGGAACTTAATACATTTAAAAATATATATAAATATTAAATCGCAATATTGGTCAAAAAAAATCACAATTATATAATTTCCCCAAACCGTTCAGCCCTAATTAGGTGTTCCACTCAAAGGAGAGGCATACAACAATAACTCACTTGTCTTGATTGCAAGGATTTATTGAGTGAATATAGATGGATGAATCCACATAGATGAGATTGTTTACCATGGCTAATTAGAATCAGTCAGACAAAATCAAATTTAGTTTCCAGTTCAAGCTGAAATAGATTATGCAATATGGATAAAGTGGACCTGGTGAAAGTGTTCATTTAGATGATAGATAGATACTTCTATAGATCCAAAGGGAAATTCAAGATTTTGTTTATATATATTTGTTTATATATCAGGGGACCCGGTCAAGGTAGGAGGATAACCAAAATTACACCTTCATATTTAGTGTTACAGGGACAACAGGGACCCCGACCCCAACAGGTAGGAGATAACTAAGCTTGCCTATTAGGCATCACATCAGGGACCCAAACACCACCAGGTAGGTAACCTGCGTCTTCACAATTTATATTACATGAGGGACGGCAACACCACCAGGTAGATGATTGAATATGCATTCAGATTGTTTCACATCAAGGACCCCGACATCACCAGGTAGAAAGTTAACTACGCCTTCATGAGTAGCATATCATCAGGGACCCAGACAGCACCAGGTAGAACGTTACTTACGCCTTCATATTTAATTATACATCAGGGGCCGAAACTACCAAGCAGTAGCTTGACTAACCATACGCCTTCATGTTTACCATTACGTTAAGGGCCCCGACACAGGTAGGTAGGTTAACTACGCCTTCGTATTTAGTATTCTATCAGGGCCGACACCAACAAGTAGGATGTTAACAACGTCCTCATAGTCCGATACAAATGTAGATATTTAGGCCGTTTAAGTCGACCGTGTCAATCAATATTATATAACCACGAACACCGAGCTGCAGCGGCGGCGGGGACCTAGCATGCTAATGCTAGCTGATCCTGGATGCGGAAAGGCTCCTACAGCTTTCAAGCGGACCATTCTCCTCGTACACTCGAAAACGATGACGAATGTATCTCCCCTACTCGGTTGAGATACATAAATGTACGTACGAGGGGAAGTGAGGCTGGTTTTCTCCTCGCTATCTGTGCACAACAAAGCCTGGCATTATCGCGCGAGCTTAGCATTGCTAGCGAGCATTCGTGAATCGGTTCATTGAAGACATAAAAAACAACTGCACATACCTTGGCCGTTGGCAGCCATGGCGTGAGACGCGGTCCAAACAGATGTCCTATTTGTAAAACTGCAGATGCATTAATTTGTAGTGTTTGGACTCGGAAGTGAATGAGGACTCGAAGCTAAGTGGCAGCAGCAGCGATGCTAAGCTCAGCCTGCTGCAGACTCTGCGCTGCGGTGCATTATGGGTAAGAAAGTATCCTAGCGTCTGCTGCGCTGCGGTGACAACACGGGTCATAGATAATAATATAATAACCATCACCATAGATAGTATGAATAATAAAACACGAACGATAAAAATGATACACAAGAAAATACTAGTGAATATATGAGGTACGTACATTTGTGGAAGTTACACAAATAATTACAACAACAAGGTAGAGTTAAGGGCACATGTTGACAGTGTAATGTGTAATGATAAGGTAGAAGTTATTTTATGTTTCAAATATATAACCATTTTAATAGAAGGGTAATGTGCTAATTTGTCGGTTTCAACTACTTACTCTAACAGTGGGCCTAATGTTATATCATGTCATAAACATATTTATTTGTTTTAACCATATTTTATTCCATTTTTGTTAGTAATATTTTTGAACATAAGTGGATATTATTATAAATATTGTTGGCGTGAATTCCTTCCAAGACTAATAAACTGCTATTAAATTGATTATGACAATGATAAATATGCATAAATGTAAACATATAGGACTAAATCAAATCAATCGAAGATAAACATTTGATCTCACTGTGGAGTGGCTGGTCTCTGGTGTAGAGAGATGAGAGTTGAACACGATGCAGTGAGTTATATATGAGTCAATATGATATCTGTATATATCATGTACAGATATCTGATATATATATATATATATCACCATGGCAACAGATATGTTACAAACGGATTGTAGTTGTAATTGTAGTGTGGCTCCAGTCTGTCCTCATTTCTAAGTGCTGTAGGCTGGGTTGTGAGATTAAATATTTATGTCTACTGTGATATAGGCCGGATATAAATGATGTACTGCATAGTCCAGAGTCAGAAGTCCACAGCATATTCCTTCTCCCTATTTGGGCTGGATGCATGGTTAATGAGATTGTAACTCCAGTACCTGTGTGTGGGTTACAGTAAGAGAAGCCAAGGTTAATTTAATTTACTTTCCTGCTCTTGTCAAGCTCACGTCCAAGTGCCCCCCGCCTAAGAGTAACTGACACTCTTGTTGAAATTCAAAATGGTGGTTAATCTTTTTTCAAGGCACTCCTTTGAATTTCCTTTCCCCTGTAAGGTCAAATCCTTTTTTTAATCTGTTGGTGACTTTGTGGTCCGTGTCGGTGCTTAAGTCTGGGAGTAGCCGCGCTGCAGTCGGACTCAGAAGCGGGGCTCCAGCGCCTTTCAGACACACAGATTCTTCCAAGGCTGACAAATGTCAACAAAGAGGCCGGAAGACGCGGCACAGCGGTGTGCAGTGGACTGGAGCGTCATTATGGGCCCCGCTGCGAGGCAGAAGAACAAGGTCAATATCTGAGCGCCCGGCCGGGGAGGGGCTTTTAATTTGTGAAAGCGTAAAGGGACTCGGTGGCTGAGAGAGCGTCTGTGAATTCTAATGAACTGGGGGGATTGTACAGATTAAATCTAAAACTGTTCAATATTTTCACTTTTCAGATGTAAAACGACGCAAAGTCGAATGAGAAATTTATAATTATGTTTGAAAAAATGCAGCTTTTGAATGTTTATAGCAACCACATATCAGACTTTAAGACTGTATTAATCTATCATTGCCAATATCAATGCCAACCACATCATTTAAAATTATGATTAATTCTCTATGCAGGCCTACGCTGTGTAGTTTGTTGAGGTGAAGCACCTCACATTTTAACATGGGAGATCTCCCTGTACTTTATTCAGTAAACAACATACATGAACCATAGGACTCTGGGCTAAATAAAGCATCCTATGCAGAAACAGGCCAGACACAGGACATTTGGGTAAAATAAATTTAACTAGGGCCATAAAAAGTCAAAGTGACATTCATAAGATAAACTTTATTAACTATTTATGTTTGTTTTCCAAAGGCATCTTGCTCAAGGATAGACTGCACACATTGGCGATGAACCAATTCTCCCTTGGTTGGGAGCTCTCTTCCTGGGAACCTCTAGGTTTTCCCCCCCATCGGAGGCGGAAAATCAAGCAGTTATAATCTAGTGCTCTGATTCGACCTGTCCCCAGTTCACTCTTTTTTTTTATAACAATGTCAATTAGGTTGAAGGACTGGGGGATACAATTATATTTTCAATACCAAGCTAATATCAGTGATTTTGATTAATTGTGTTTCCTGGGCATTTTAGGTGAAATGTCAAACCTTTTTTTTTATGAAAATGTTTAGATAACAAACTTGTACAAGCTAATTACTTATGTGGTAGAATATTATAAAGTAAATCAAAATGTTTTAGCTACATGCAAATCGACTGAAGGTTAAGCGGTAGTCTAGGGTTAATAATGCAATGACTCCTCATTTTCTCCTTTATACAGCCGGTGACCCACAACTGTCTGTATCAACTATTATTTTAGTCGCATCCGCGTCAGCAACTGGGCGGGAAGTTATCAAAACGGCCCAGTTCATTGGATGCTTGATTCCTACTCGCGAAGTGATTGGCGAGGCGGATGTCACTCAGGAACGTTTGGCTTCCCGCGCCATTCAACGTGCACGCGCAATTCAGCTAGGCACGTCCCCGCCAGGAGACTGTCTGGACTCTGTCTGAAACTGATAAAACACAACATGGACTTTAACTCCCTCTATATTCGCCCCCAATAGAGAAATACAACGAAAGGATGGGATTTTACGCCTCGCTGGAAGCGCCGCCATCACCCTAGGCTTTCCAGTCAACCAGAGTGACGAGACGAAAGTTTATTGTCAGTCTACAATTGTCAGCAGACAGTTCTTTATGACCAGGTAAGATACCACTGCGTTTGATATCCAACGGAAGCCGGAATGCTTTTTTTGGGGAGGCGTTCAGTTGCCATAGTACCGTGACATATTTCGTATAACGTGTAAAACGTGTCAACGGTTTGTTGTCCACCGGCGGCGGCCCGTGCCGCCGTCCCGTGGCCGCGCGGCGGTCTTAACGGCCCCAGCCCGACGCGCACCTGCTTCACGCTCCGGTCCGCGAGGATGCGCAGGTGACGCACCTTTGCTCACGTGAATGCCGTCATTTTGACCGGCGCGCGCCAAACGTGAGCCCACGTGAGCGTCCGTGTAGTCAGCACATTTAGCATCAAATAAAACACACGGCAACACGCAAGATGACTCGTCGCCATTCATTATTCTACTGAATATATAGCAGTGTACGAGCCTTGCTCACCAGACTGAAAGGCGTCAAACTTTTGGAGGTGTAGTGACATTCTGTGTAGGTGTAACTCATGATAACGTCACCAAGATGAGTTCAGGTTCACAGCTTTTTCCACATTCAGCAGAAATAAGAAATGAACCTCCTCTAGTACTGACTAGATCCCTAACGGGATCAATAAAGTATCTATCTATCTATCTATCACCTCCTCTACTACTGTCTCACCTCCCCTAGTACTGTCTCACCTCCTCTTCTACTGTACATTAACTCCTTTACTGCCGTTCCACCTCCTCTACAACTTTATTACCTCCTAAACTATTGTCTATCACATCCTCTAGGACTGTCTCACCTCCTCTACTACAGACTGTCTCACCTCCTCTACTACAGACTGTCTCACCTCCTCTACTACAGACTGTCTCACCTCCTCTACTACAGACTG
>JAOPUD010000112.1:7760637-7768137 GCA_027122715.1 Trisopterus minutus
ATTAGTGTCAAATTAATATTTATATGTATCCGGACCTTTTATATAAATAATCATAATTTGATTTATAAATATTCCATATTTTACAGCAGAGTATCTTATAACATGAGTTTCCATGTTTACAAGATGTTCCATATACATCACGAAATTATGTCATCTGTGTTGGTGTTATGTTTACATCTTCCTCTCTCTGCAGCTGTCTTCTTCATCGAGCATCTTAGCCCTAACTATTTGATAGAAATAGATTTTATATAGATAGATTCTATCAGATAACTATATCGACATTTGTTTATCAGTAATTATATAATTTTATTGCATATTCATATTTCTAGGTATCATAAACATTCATAAAAATAATCATAATTCGTTTGATAAATTTTCCATATTTTACAGCAGTAGCTTATAACATGATCATCCATGTAAACAAGCTGTAAATTTTTTATTTTTTTTTGCAGCTGCCGTCTTCCTCATCCGACGAGTCAACGAGCACCCTAGCCGAAGATCTGGTCCTACCTAGCCCAGGACCCAGCCCAGGACCTGGCCCAGGCCTTGGCCCATGGTAAGACCAGTGTTGACCTGTTCCCTAATCTCCCGTGGATGTCTATAGTGGAGAGGAGGAAGGCTTTGTATAATGCTAGGAATGCATTAAGGTGAAGCAGTGAGCGCGTCCTAGCGCCTTAGGGAGGGATGAGTGTGTATTTACTAACCTCCGCGTTTAATTGAAATGATGGCACCCATCACACTGATTTCTGCCATTCATTCTAAGTAACATTGAGTTATGATCTCTTCATAGAATAGACATGTGGGTTGCGGATGCCCCAGCGCTCACTGGAAGATTAGCCAAAATGTGCTGATGCAAGGGAGGGCGTCTGAATGTCCATGCTGCGTTTCTATTGGTGGACGGTCCCCCATGCAGCCTGGCTGCAGCATCACGGGGATGTCTGCTCCTAAGAAGCTTCCATCTTGGCTCCAACGCTGCCATGGCGATCAAACACACCATGCTTTATATGGTGTAGCGTGTGGTCGTATAGCATTAGAGATGGGCATGATTCAGACCTTCATTATGCCATTGTCTATTGTGAGCTGTGCTTGGTGGTTTGGTGTTGACAGTGGTGGTGGTGGTGCAGTGGTGGAAGTGTGATTGGTGGAGGTACAATGGTGGTGGTGCAGTGATAGTGGTGGTGGTGCAGTGATAGTGGTGGTGGTGCAGTGATAGTGGTGGTGGTGCAGTGATAGTGGTGGTGCAGTGATAGTGGTGATGGTGCAGTGGTGGTGGTGCAGTGATAGTGGTGGTGCAGTGGTGGTGGTGCAGTGATAGTGGTGATGTAGGGATAGTGGTGGTGGTGTAATGATAGTGGTGCTGGTGTAGTGATAGTGGTGATGTAGTGATAGTGGTGGTGGTGCAGTGATAGTGTTGGTGGTGCAGTGATAGTGGTGGTGGTGCAGTGATAGCGGTGGTGGTGTAGTGGTGGTGGTTGTGGTGGTGGTGCAGTGATAGTGGTGATGGTGCAGTGATAGTGGTGATGGTGCAGTGATAGTGGTGGTGGTGCAGTGATAGTGGTGGTGGTGCAATGATAGTGGTGGTGGTGTAGGGATAGTGGTGATGGTGCAGTGATAGTGGTGGTGGTGCAGTGATAGTGGTGGTGGTGTAGGGATAGTGGTGATGGTGCAGTGATAGTGGTGGTGGTGGAGTGTTGCCAGGCAGAAGGGTGTTGTCTGACAGTGGTGTGGCGTGTATGAAACCAACAGTGTGTTTTAAGGGCTCTGCTGGCTCTGTGCCACAGAGCCTGATCCATTAGCTCCATTCCCTCATGCTAGCGCAAAGCCCATCTGCACAGCTGGGAGGACTGCTAGCCAGACCCAGCCATCCATCTCAAGGCCAACCGCCTCCATTTTAGGTTTCAGAACCGCAGATCCACTTACGGCAGATTTCAGTTTGCTGTACACCGCGATAGAAAAGATGGACGTATTAAAGTGAGAAAAATGCTCGATGGCGCGTTAAAATATTTTTTATTGTGCTGAATTTGTGTGGTTTGCAATTGGTCGTGGGATACAAAATACTTGCCGTTCTATTGTTTTTTGGAAAATATATTTTTCGTTGCATTTGTTTTTACGAAATGTGTTGAATGCTTGGGAGGATAAGTTATGAATGACAAAACAGAACGTGTATAAATCAGTTAACTATATTCATACATTTAGAAAACAGTTATTACATTTTAGCCCTTCCAAATCCAACATATACCGTTAAATATTAACATCGCTAAATATATTGTGTGTTTGTTATATTTTTCATAATGTATATCGTGATTAGTGTTTCAAGATTTTTCTTTTACATTTATTTTTATATGAAAATTTCCAGTTAAAAAGACTATCTAAATATTTTTTCTCAGAAGAGGTGAATAATTACGGTCCAAATTAAAAAAAATTAATCAGCGAAAGCACAAACGGATAATGTAACGGTCATTTTTGACATTTGTAATAATATAATTTATATAATAATTGAATGATTCGCAAATAAACAGGCCTAGATGTCATAATACCTAGCATTTATATCATTTGTTTTCAATGGGTTAATCGCTGCAGTAGTTATTTTACAATACAATATTTTTCCAATATTAAATCATAAATTGCGTACAATGTATTCTTATGTAAATCAGAGCCGTCCTGTCGTTCATGTCAATTTCTTTTTTGAAAAATTGCATTTTGATATTTTTGACCTTTGGTCTAGGCACTCATGTTGAGTAAATAAAAGCAAATATCATAATATGTAGGATATACAGTATATTATTGTTTAAAATATATACGTAGACATTTTTTATCGCGGTTACTATACGTAGAAACCTTATGTTTTCGCAAACAATTTCTACTCCATATTTCGTAGATAATATCTATAATATGCCAGTGCTGTAAAATAAAGCACTGGCATTAAATATTATTCACTTTCTAACATTAGCGTTGTATTCTTGAAAACGTTAATCGGGACCATTTGTCATAAACTTCCAATATACTTTTTATTTAGTTTAGTTTAAGTTCTATCCCTTTCAAACTCCTCGTAGCTGCATGGTATAGTTGGGAATCTGGAAAGTTTAGTGGAATATACTGTACCTGCTGTCTTTGTCAAATACTGAAAAGGGTTTGGTAAAAAGTACTGTACTCCTGTCTTTGTTTGTGAGTGAAAGGAGATTGGTTAAAGTACTGTACCTGCTGTCTATAAGTGTGTCTATAAGTGGAGGTTAGCCCCTAAAGTCTGGTGATCCGCTTTGAAAGGCAGCCTGTGTTCCTACGCCAGCCGACACAACAGCCAGCGAGGAACATATTAAGCTGGGCTGTGCCCTGCCATGAAAACTCATCTTGTACACTACACCTACCCTCCCTGTCCCCATGAAAACTCATAAAGTACACTACACCTACCCTCCCTGTCCCCATGAAAACCCATCTTGTTCCCTACACCTAAACTCCCTGTCCCCATGAAAACTCCTAAAGTACACTACACCTAAACCCCCTGTACCCATGAAAACTCATCATATATACTACACCTAACCTCCCTGTCCCCATGAAAACTCCTAAAGTACACTACACCTAACCTCCCTGTCCCCATGAAAACTCCTTTTGTACAAAACACCTACCTTCCGGTCCCCACCACTGCAAGTTGACTCTGAACCTTTTTCCACCACTAAGTTAGGTTTGAAAGGTTAGATAAGGTTAGGGTTAGGTTATATCTGTTATACTAACTGTGGTCTATGATTATATAATCAAGTCAATGTGTGCTGAATGGTTCTGATGTGTGCTTGGGTTTCCCCAGTCATGCTATTGCAATTGGTTTTAGCTAGCTTTAAAAATATGTCATCACAGCTATATTGATATGGGCCGTTTAATTGTTCCAAATGATACTGCTACTATGTTACTTTACTGGTCTGTAACATAGTACTTAATACAAGTTGTATCAGTGTATTGTATCAGTAGTAGCCACAGACTTTACGTTCCAAACTGAAGTTACGTAAACTGAGTGTTGAATATTGTTGAACTCCAGTAGAGCAGTAATTGTTTTGACTCTAAAGACAATGACTTGCTAGCCCAAAAGCTCTCTGTATTTTGCCAACAGTCACATAGCATGACTCTGCAGCGTGTGAATGAATCACCAACCCCCCCTGCCCAGCGAATCAAAACAAAGCAGCTCGTAGGGAACATCCTTATTTGTGTGTGGTTTGAAAGACGGGAAAACGCATGTTGTAATGTAGTGTAGTGCAGAGAATGAGTGTTTGAAAGGCGAGAGAACTCATGTTGTAGTCTAGTGTAGAGAATGAGTGTTTGAAAGACCGGAGAATGCATTTTGTAGTGTAGTGTAGTATAGAAGGGCTGTTTCGTCTCATGATGTGCACACGTTGCATGTCCTCTCCCAGTTTGCTGCGTTCCACTGACAGCTCCAACAATCCTTCCTGCTTTCATTTGACTGCAAATCCTCCAGCCGCCTGCTCTTTAAATGGGACGGTGCTGGTCCATAGAAGCATCATGAAAGGTACGGGGGGGCGGCGAGACATGGCTGACCACAGTTTGATTGTACTGCAAAGCTGCATGCCCACTTCAATGGAACACAAACTTTGGGGGAAGAAGAAGAAACTTCAGCCCAAATTCAACTTCAGCTCTTTTGAGATAGCTCCAAACTTTCTTTGGCTTCCACATTCTCCCATATGCTTCTCAGCAATAATCCCTTTAAAAAAATAAAAAAAATAAAGGAGAGGAGCGAGAACTTGTGGAAGAGCAGTTGAATGTCCTCCAGAGGAGAGGAACTGGAGAACTCCAGCGTCACTCTAAGAACTGAACTCGCAACTTTCTCATTTAGCACCGAAAGTTCTCTTTGCTCGTGTTTTTTGATTCTGCAGTCAGCCTGCTTCTCAGTGTTTCCAGGAATCCTTATTAACGGGCGTCTTTATTATCAATCAGATATTTTCAACAAAAATACGTGGTAATCGCAATTAGTGTACATCCACGCAATCATTGATTCCATTTTAAATGTATGTTTGTTAACCTTACGTTTCCAGACTTATTTAAATCTGTAATATCCATCGATAATTGGGCATGGCTGTGTCATAACCGGATTCACCCTTTTCTGTCATCATATGATTGAAAAGTGGCAAATGGTCGTGACCTTTTATATTCCACTTACACTACGACACCATCAGTAGTGGTTTTCAGGAAACACAGTTCTAGTCCATCAACTCAGCCTCCTCCTAAATGGAAAAGAGATTGGTTGGAGTCGGAACATGACGGATTTTGGCGAAATATACCCTCATGACTTACACAACATTTTCCAGTGCACACATATTTCCAAAGAACACTTTATATTGAAATGTGCTCTTGTTTGGGTGGCATTTGAGGCTCGCAGGTGTGTTGGGACGCGTTAAACGATTCCACGGCGTGACCTTTAGTGGATTAAGACGGGAGCAGCGGCGCCTCGGGTGCCTCGTAGCTCGGAGAAACGCCACCACCACCACTAATTAGACTTCCTCTGCCGCTCTGGCAGGTGAAAGGAATGGTTTCTGGTGGCTTGATGAGCAAATATCTGCTGCACCAAATAGTGGTAACCTAATAAGTCTCGCAGGACTTTGAAAGTGAATATTTCATACTGCACAGATTTTCACCAGCCCCGCTGCGTGTCTGAGCTACATACTTGACACTCGGCCAGACATTTAATACTGGGCAGCGAGAGCCCAAGGCTGCTGGCTCTCTCTGCTGTCACACCGTGGTGTGGAAAGGTCAGGTCTAATGAAGTTGGGCCTGTGACCCCCAGCATTCACTCACTTTGCATGGCTCTCCTTCCCCCACCGCCCCCCCCCAGCCCATAATCCCCTTTTGATCCTAATTGATAGGCATTAAGGCGACCCTGATCCAGGAGTTGCCCCCCACCCCCCCCCCTGCTCGCCTCTCTGGGTGTCAGTGACACAAAGTGTGAAAGCGTTAAACCAAATGTGAAATTGATATTTTTCATGTTTGTGTGTTCAGAGAGCAGTGTTGTGGAGAGAGGGAGCCTGGTTCTGGGGGTTCAGAGCCAGGCAGCGTAGTGGAGAGAGGGAGCCTGGTTCTGGGGGTTCAGAGACAGGCAGCGTAGTGGAGAGAGGGAGCCTGGTTCTCGGTGTTCAGAGCCAGGCAGCGTAGTGGAGAGAGGGAGTGAGGGGCTGGGGTGCTGGGGGGCTCTTTAGGAAGCTTAACTTCTGACCTCTCCTATCCCACTGTGCGGTGACTGATACCAGCCCAGCCCGCTGTTTATCTTCAGCTCTTCTTAATCACTAAACTGCCCACTAATAAGAGTCTCTACAGCCTGCTACTTAATGCCTCCCCACCTTGTCTACATATCAAAGAACAGGTGCTGATACAGCTGCCTGCTAGGATGCTACCCATTTCCACTACTACTACTATAACTATTACCCACACTACCATTACCACTAGTAATACTAATTCCACTATTGCTACCACTACCACTTATATTACTTGTACTACTAGTGCAAGGATTCGTTACACTACTACTTGTACTACTACTAGTATTACTCTTACAGAAAGTGCTACATTTTTATGCTAATCTACGTGAATCCTTTTTCTTTATCCTGTATTTTCTTCTAAGAATTGCACTTTTAAGGATTGCACATTTATTCTAGATGTGATACCTGCCTTGGAAACCACTGTGTAATGTAACCATCGTGTGTTTGAAGGGTGCTTAAGCGCTTTACTAATTTGCTTTATTTTGAACCACTACTATGTTTGTTTGTTTTTTTACACAGATGATCCTTGCCGTATTATAATATAATATAATATTATTTCCTTAAATTTGTCAAAATATTGAACTTACTGTACTTACTAAGTTATATTACTACACATAATATAGTTTAAAAAAATGTGAAAACCCAACCATGTACAGAGGCACAGAAATCTAAATATAATAACCTTTTCATGCTTTTATCAGACGCTTTTATCCAAAGTGTCTTACACTTCCCAGGGTGCATAGTTTGATGTGACACTCTAAAGACAGTTTAAAGCATTCTGTTAGTGGCATATGTCGTATTCCCTTTCGTACCAAGGGAAGCAACATATTTGTCTGATGAAGCAATATGATTGGTTCATTCTGGATTTGACCGACCATTGTGAGTTCTGATTGGTCAAAGCAGACTGGACTGTAAGGATGAAGATAATTTGCAAAAAAGAGGAAAGACATTTTAATGTAACCACATTTTTGTATGTTTAGTTGAACAATTAATTAATTTGATAGTATGACAGTATAACCAGTCAACGGCCATGGATCCTGGTTCTACATTGTCTATACCAGTACAGCACTACTGTACACACACAGTATATTACTGCTACTCTACAAAGGCAGTATATTACTATGCTACACAGGCAGTATAATACTGCTACTCTACAAAGGCAGCATATTACTACACTACACAGGCAGTATAATACTACTAATCTTCACAGGCAGTATACTACACAGGCAAGTATATTACTACCCTACAA
>JAOPUD010000112.1:7964769-7979548 GCA_027122715.1 Trisopterus minutus
GTACACTTAGCTTATCTACCACAGCTACAGATTTTATCGTCTACATAAGAAATACACTTACCTGGGGTTTGCTGCAGTTGTTAGGATGTCGCCGCTGCTAAAGTGAATGCTACACACTTGGAACGGAAGTGAAGTTACCCGTACTAGTTTTAAATCGGAAGTCCGCCATCTTTACGTGAGAAAGGCCCATAGCACCCCCTATCGCCTGGTGAACAGTACTGCTGGAGGACCTTCCTCCTCAGCCTCCGTTGACGCCCATTCACAGTCAGTGAACGAACGGTGACTCCTGAGTCAGCGCGACTCAGCGACTAGCGGTGGGTGGAGCTGGGAGTCGAGTCTCGGAGAACAAACGATGCGAACGAGACAAACTAAAACAGGGAATCAGGTTGGTTTGTTCATGTTAAAAAGTAGTTTGTTCGAACTGATTTGTTCACAAACGAGCCATCACTAATGACCAGGTCACTGATGACTTTGCAACACAAACAGCAGGGAGGATTGACTTGATCTATAAATGAAGTCCCTCAATCTTAATTGGCTTAACACCATGACCAACACTCAGAAACATCCACTAACATCAACATTTGCCTCAAACTACGTTAGGCTTACAGCCCATGTCAATAGTTATGGAATGATGTTCTTGTTGTTCTTTAAATTGTTTGTTACTCTGACCTTTCTGTTTGATATTGTGGAAAGGAGGTTAGTGAATGATTCAGAGCATGATGCGTTTTAAATGGCATCACTTCTGGTCTTGTCCTTTTTTTTCTTAAACCAATTGTAGCTGAAAATAAACATAGCCAAATCACAACCAATAGCTTCAGTCATTGAGGGCAAGAACAGGCCCAATGATAGGCCCAGAGTTTTTTTATTTAGTTTTACAAATCAAGAGTAGGCCTGATTTGACTAATTTGCATCCTTTCCTTCTACCCTTGTAGTCCAGACATACTGCCCACCAGCTTTCAAAGTACAATGCTGCCACTGGTGGATTTTATACATTTTATTCACATAATTATCCCTCCCCGCTATTTTGTAGTTCACCAAAACACCCTGAAACAACTTGAGTCTCACATACCTATACCACCATACGCCGCTAACAGTGCAAGCAGGCCAATGGCAACCAAGCGCGCAGTCCTTCCTCTCTCATTTTAAAAACCACCAGCCGCCACTGGTATGTATATGTATGGTTTGTATATGTTTGGTACGGTATGGTATTAATATGTATGGAATATGTATGGTTGTATGTTTGGTACGCAGAGATGTATAGTAACGAAATGGAACTACTTCACTACTATTCTTAAGCACTCAAATGCTGTATCTGTAATATACAAAATGCGTTAAACGTGCAATAAAACACAACAAAAACTGTGTTTCAATACCATACTTCATCTGGAACATCAACGAACACCACTCACCCCTCGGTGAGCTGAACATTTCTAAAAACCAAGGTTTAGGGTTGTTTAGGACAGGTTTGTGCATGCATGAAGCCAGCCATTCTGAAGCAGGCAGTTCTATAATGATCCAAATACCCGAGACATGACCAATAACCAAATGTCGGTGTCAACCACTCTATTTCCTCCGAGACAAACCAGAAGGGGTTCAATGTTCAAAATACCAAAATTGTCCTTTAACTTACCCATGTTTGTCACTTTTTTATTTTCGTTTTCGTTTTCTTAGAATACCCCTCTGGCCTTTTGAGATGTTTTAGTCGTTTGTTTTTACATAAACACGTGTGTGTGGCCTTTGACAGCATTAAGTTAACTCTGTATTGTATTCATTTCCTTGTACTGCTGCTACAGCCAAAGAAATTGTGTGTCCTTCCATTTAAATATTTGAAATAATGTAAACAATATGATATTCAAACTTTTGACTGCTTTCTTTAATATAAACATAACACAATACTTGAGTACAAAACATTTTGAATACTTTAGTACTTCCACTTAAGTATTGTGTTTAAAGAACACTTCAACTTCTACTCAAGTCACTTTTTTTATACAATACTTGTACTTTTACCCAAGTCTGGGTCCCTAGTACTTTATACATCTCTGTTGGTATGGTATGTATATGTATTGTATGTATGCGTATGTTTGGTATATGTATGGTTTGTATATGTTTGGTACGGTATGGTATTGATATGTGTGGTTTGTATATGTTTGGTACGGTATGGTATGGTATATGTATGGTTTGTATGTTTGGTACGGTATGTATATGTATGGTATGTATATGTATGGTATATGTATGGTTTGTATGTTTGGTACGGTATGTATATGTATGGTATATGTATGGTTTGTATGTTTGGTACAGTACGGTATGTATATGTATGGTATATGTATGGTTTGTATGGTATGCGGTGTTGTATGTAACGTGTTACAGTAACGTAACTACTTTTTTCAGGTAAAAAGTAGTGTAACACGTTACTACTGAAAATATGGTAAGGAAACATAGTTCCTTTTTCAGTTGGACACGTTACTTTTCCCAGGGACAGATTTGTCACATTGGGGGCAGCATTATTTTATGTCACATTGGGGGCGGCAAAGCGGTGTTCTGTTATCTATCATCACTGTGAGGAACCGGCCTTATTGCAGCCTGCAGGGTTATGTGATAAACATATGGAGGGACGCGGTCGCTGAGCTGCCCCAACATTGCATGAGACGTTAAACTCAGCTAGAATCACCGCCCACCACCATCATCCAAAATGTGATGTCAACAGACCAGAAATTGTCGGAAAGCCTACAGAAACTATAGATAGTTAATGTGAAAATCACATTACAGCAGAGGTGTAGCCATGGTTTCAACATTGGGGGGGACAAATGCCTGGGGGCGGGGTCCGGCCCCCCCCAGGCAAAGATTTTGAACATGCATTAATCTGGTGCACTCTGAGAGCAAAATCTCAATACCTAGAACCTCATTTTGAAGACCTTTTAAGGGATGGATGTTTAAAACACTTTAATACTGGATGTGACCGAGCAGTCTGGGAGTGTGGAAGACTTGAAATTAGGAAAAGGTTGACACACATATACTTCAGAGCTGTTTTCCTTTACTTTTTAAATTAAATATAACATTTTGTGCTCCTCAATATTTCAACCAATCCTGTCAGTTATTCTTTTTTTCCACATTATATTCATTGATGTTTTGTCTTTTTTTTTTTTTTTATTACAAAAAACACACAAACAAACACCTGCACCATCACAACAAGGACACAAAATCCAGCCAGTTCTTCCATTACATTTTTTATTGCATAACCATTACATTTGCCAATGTAGAGTAAAACCCACCCAGGTGCATCAATCTCATGGACCTAAACAGAAGTCACCCCAAACCTTTTGTTACCCCTCAGAAAACATCGATTTTCGGATATTTTCAACCACTTGTTTAATAAGTAGGCCTACATAGATGAGTTTAATGAGAGAGCACACTGAGCTAATCTCATGGTGAAACCATTAGCCGTATTGAATGATGCACTGTAAAATAATTAGACATGTCAAGGACATAACCTAAATGTTTTCTGATTAGTTATAGATTAATCTATGAATACATACATTATACAATGTTTTGTAACTTTGAATGAGACTTGACTTAATAATTATAAACATTGAATAAATAACAATTACTATAATGCTTAGTCTACAGGTTATTTAGGCTCCATGCAAACTTTTATATATATTTATTTCATTTGAAGGTAATGAATCATCTTTTTTCACCAGAAGTCACTATGGAACCATTTAAGCCGACTATGTTCCATTAAAGCCCACCTCATGTTTTTCAACAGGAAATCCATGTTGTCAGACCAATTCTCACTGTAATGAAATGCCAGGCTGTTCATTTTAAGACTTGATTACATGGGGTTATATACATCAAGATTATTCTTAGTATAATAGATGAAGCTAATTTGTTCGCAGGAAGATAATTACTACAAAAAGAAGAAATCACAGCACCAGTCCTAAGATAGTAGAGGAATAGGCTTAATGGGTACCTTTACCCTAACAAAAGAAGGTGATTAGGGATGAAGTATGGGCTGGAGGTGAGTGGGGGAGCTTCAGGCTGGAGAGTGAAGCAGGCAGGCTGGAAGTGGAGATCCACAGAGCACTACAGGCAGAAAGAAACAAGGATTGAGAAATACAACTGGTGAGAAAAACTACTATCAGGTGTTAGATATACGAGAGCCAGGTACACATATATACCACTGAAATTGAAGTATGATCCACCGCTGACAACAAGGAAACCGGATGTATTTCAAGTGTAGCTGATGAGTAGATGCAGACCAGTGCTGTGTTCCAATATCCATACCTACACTTAAACATAGTACACTATCCGCACTCACTAAGTGCGCTAATTTTCGACGTCATCTAGCTGGCTTATTACATAGGTAACACATAGCTAATGATGCTGCTCGCTAGAGAAGCGACAACAACCCACGAAATTTGAGACGTAACACGTCACTCATTTGCTGTTGTTGATGTTTTTGATTCCGCGGTCATGTAAAAAAGACGGTTGATGACCAATGCAATCGAGTGACAAGTCACCGTCACCAAGCTGCACGTGCGGGGACGAATCAAATCATGGATCTATCCCATTGGCTAGCTAGCCCGAACAGATATATTCCCATTGGCTGTAAGAGCTGTAGATGGAATCGGATCGAGTTATTTAGGGTGTGCGGCGCGCACTGTGTGCAGAGATGCATTCAGGGAACGGAGTGTACTTCAGGGAAAAAATAAGTGTTCTACCCATAGAAATATTGAATTGCTATATCCCTATTCTCAGCGATTTATTGGGGGGGACATTTTGGGCATATCTGAACATTGGGGGGGACATGTACCTCCTCCTGTAGATCCGACCCAGCAGCGGTCCCCACCACAGACCCAGACTGGTCCAGGTACAGCGGAGAGACTCAACCAGGTGGCTAAACATAACACCATGATGATGGGTCAAAGCAAAGGGAAATGTCCCAAAAAGCTGAAGTCACCTCAAATAACCCTGAAGACCCACAGCACTCACTACGACCTATTCAACCAACCCGGCCCGGCCTACAGCCCCCCCTCTCTCCAACCATCCCATGGTTACATTGTTGAGAGACGCCTCCAGCCTACCGGGTGGACCAACAGCATCCTGTCCCCTGGTCTAACCACAGCCTATCTCCCAGCTAGAACACTCTACCAGCCTACTGGATGGATCAGCATCATCCTATCTCCTGACCTGGCTACGACCCGCCTCCCAGCTAGAACACTCCACCAGCCTACCGGACCAGCAGTATTCCACCCCTCTACCATCGTCTCTTTCCTTTTTTGTTTAGTTTATTCCTTTGTATTTTATTTTTAGTTTATTCTATGACCTGACTCATACAACCATAACTACATCTGTTGTTTTGGTATCTTTTTTTCAATGCAAGTTACGGTTTAACCTCATTATAGTTTGTTTTACATCTTTCTTTTGTTTTCCTTCTTTTCTCTTCTCAAACCCCAACCCCTACCCCGCCTCCTTTTTCTGTTGAATTAGTCTGGGTCCCATTTTATCTTAAATAAAATGGCCAACTCTTATAGAAACCGATTCAGCCTATTGGGCACCCCCACCTCACAGAACCACAGAAGCCTCCTCCCTTAAAGGTTACTCCTGTTGGGGCAGACACATCAAACAATTCAGACTTCTTATTGAGTAAAACATATTTTAAACTATCGCAGTCGATCCACCACACAGAGATTTTGGAAGAAGCCCTCATAAAAGGGCCCCCCCCCACTGCGGATGGCTAAGAAGGTAGCTCACCTAACGGCCTTCATTAAACCGGCGGCACCCGATGACATCAGGCTAGCTGAAATCAAAAACAACACAATCAATTGGATGAACAATAATTTACGGATCCTACTGGATCATTATGCTAAAGTCCAAAAGGATCTGGCCATGACCCTGGGCCCATTTAATGGTGAGGCCCTGGATAGAGCCCTCAGGTGGGCCCGCCAACGGTACGGCAGACGCCTCACTCTGTCCTCCATTACCACACTACGCTCACTAGTAATTAGGCCTACTTCATACCCACTACCACCTGCTACTCCGCTGCTTATTATTTCAGACACCGTAGCCTTCCCACCACTCCCTACGCGACGCAGGTCACTCTAGCGCCCTTTAAACACCGTAACACACTCATCTTACCTTCCAGACCCTTACCTATCCCTCCTCTTCTTTCCCCCCCACCATTTTCCCTTGGTCTGTCCCGACGCTTCCCTCCCACCTGTACAGCTACACTGGCCCCTCAACCACCACGGCCTAACCACCATCCCCGACCACAACGCCTCCCGGGGGTCAGACCACGTCCACCTCCTGTCATCCCACCAGTGCGGACCACCCCAACAGACACCAGTCCTCCCCAACCTACCTATACTGCAGTGACCCTCCTTAAGTCTCCCACACCAGGCCCTGAGGCTGAACCCCCGATCACAGTTCTTACCTCCTCAACCCCGAGGCCCAGTCGTCTCTCCCTTAGGAGAGACCCGGCCCGGGCACGGCTTTGCCCTTTGACCTCCGCACCACCGAAAGGCCACCATATGGTCCCTCCCTATTAGACAACCCGTTATTATTATGGGTGACTCAAACATAGCCCGCATACCAAATTTTTTATTAGACGGTGTTCAAGCAGACAGCTTTCCGGGAGCAACGCTCAGACACCTCACTGCCATCTTACTTCGGCTCACGTCCCCTAGACCGGACATTAAGTTAATTGTTTTCTCTATCGTCATTAATAACTGCCTTAGGGAACAGACAGCACTCACCCTCATCAAAGACACCCGCCGACTGGTAAGAGTAGCTAGAAACAAATTCCCACAGGCCCGCATCGCCATTCCCCTTCTAACCGTTTCCTTCAGGTTATCCGCCTGCCAACTCCGTTGTGTCAAGGCTTTCAACACCTTTGTGAGAGATCACATTGAGGACGTGGACTCCCGTTGTGGTCACCTAAACCAATTATCTCTACTCAAATTTTCACCTTCGTCAACAAATGTAAACATCTCACCGTCCCTGAGAACACTTTTATCTTCTCCTTCGCCGTAGATTCCCTGTATACCAACATCGATACTTGTCTCGGTTTAGAGGCTGTAAGAAAAGCATTGGACTCATCACCTGTTCCATCTCGTCCTGATGACTTTATTTAAAAAATTTTAAAACTTACCCTCACCCGAAACGATTTTCGGGTAAGGCTTTTTACCTCCAGACATGCAGTTGCGCTATGGGGAGAAAATCTTCACCAGCCTACGCAGACACCTGGCTGACTGGGAAGAATCGGCTTTCCTCAAATGCCCGTCATGCCCCCTGTTATAATATATTGCTATTTAGATGACATATTTGGACTCTGGGAAAAATCTGAGACGGAGTTTCATCATTTTATTCACATCCTCAACTCACACCACCCCCGTATCAAACTCAAACACACTCTCCATCTTCAGGAGGTCCCATTCCTGGACACCATAGTCTTCTTCACTGAGGCGAGGGATGGTTACAAAACATTAGCCACCAAAGTATATTTCAAAGACACGGACACTCTTTATTATTTAACAGCAGCTACCACCCCCGACACACTTTCAGTTGCATCATCAAATCCCAACTAATCCGCTTTCACCGAATCTGTTCCCTCCCCCATCATGTAGAGGAGGCCACCAGGACCCTTTCTGAGGCCCTCAGACCTCGGTTATTCCAGACGATTCCTCCGTACCATCAAACATGAAGTTACCGCTCTCTTCCAGCAGGACAGGGCCGACCTTCCTGAAAAAAACAAAAACACGGAACAGAAGTTAATCCCACTCGTCACAGCATTCTCTCGCTCACCAGGCCCCCTCCATCAAGCCATCAAACAACACTTTAACACTGCCAAACTTCGAACCACCCCACTCGCATCCTTCAAAGTCATTATGGCATATCGCCGCAATAAAAACTTAAAAGATATACTAGACCAAACGGCACTCAATAAAACCATATGCACAACCCTGGACCCCTACTTCACTCACCTTACTGTAAATACATTTCCAACTGCCGAACTGGCGCCCCCATCTGGCAGATCTTCTCACTGCTCTCCTGCAATGTCATATATGCCCTCCAATGCAAACAATGTAAAACTATCTATGTGGGCGAAACAGGGGCCACCATTAAACAGAGATTGTACCAACATATTTACCTTATCCAGAAGGGGACGGTCTCCAAGCTGCTGTACGCCCATTTGGCCCAACACCATATCTCCAGCTTCTCCCTTTGTGGCCTGGAGACCAATGCGAGTTGGACTCTTGTCCAGAGAAGGGTGGCAGAGAGAAAATTGATTTCCACTGCTCCATTGGGCCTCAATGATGATGGACCTCGCCCCCCTCCATAACCCATCTGTTTATTTATATTTAATTTATTCGTTTGTTTACTCCTTCCTCTCCATCTACAGCCCCAGTCAACATCCGGCCCCTATCACCACCTCCTCCATTCCTCCACCCCCCCCGCCTAACCATAACCTCCTCCACCCCCTACCTAACCATAACCTCCTCCACCCCCAACCTAACCATAACCTCCTCCACCCCCTACCTAACCATAACCTTCCTCCCTCCAGTTTAAACCCGGCCCTTATCAAAACACTACCCCAACCCCAACCCTTTATTATTACACTATTATGTTACTTTACTTTATTATTATTTTTTGGGTTAGGGTTAGGGTTAGGGTTAACCCTAACCCTTCTAACCATAACCCTAACCCTAACCTCTCCTGTGTGCCACGTAGTGGCACATGGGAGACTACATAGTAGTCTCCCATGCCTTTTCTTTAAACCTAACCCTAACCCAAACCCTAACCCTCCACCCCCTCTCCTAACCATAACCTCCTCCACCCCCTCTCCTAACGATAACCTCCTCCACCCCTCTCCTAACCACAACCTCCTCCACCCCCTCTCCTAACCATAACCTCCTCCACCCCCTCTCCTAACCACAACCTCCTCCACCCCCTATCTTAACCATAACCTTCATCTCTCCGTCGCCTAACCTTAAACCCTTCTCCTCCCCCCCTAGATCCAGACTAATCCGGCCCTTCTGCTTGTGCCTGTTCCCTTCTCTCTCCTGTGTGCCGCGTAGTGGCGCATGGGAGAATACATAGTAGTCCCATGCAGGGGCGCCGATTTATGTTTTTGCTGGTGGGTGCTCACGGTGCTTGCATGACTAGTTGCTATATTGACGAGCGCACATTCGTCTCACACATCTAACAGCAGCGAAATCTCCGTGGGTTCTCGGCAATCTCCGTGGGTGCTCCGACCCCGAAGCACCCACAGAATCGGCGCCCCTGGTCAGAACCTGCACATTTTCCAAACGGCTCGTAATGGCTAATAGCAGAGCTGCCAACTCTCACGGTTTCACCGTGTGACACACGCTTCTGCCTGTTTACACAGACTCACACACGCCACACATCCAATTTCTCATGGCAAAAAAAACAACAAAAAAACCAGACCTTCAGCCAAGACGCGTTCGTTCCTTTCCAAACTCCCCGACGCTGATGAGCGCCCATCTACCATCTACCCCCCCAACAATCCCGTCTACCCACAACTGATGGGATATGATGGGCCTTACATTCTAACTAAGCCCCTTATACTCTAACTAGGCCCCTTAAGCTGATGATACACGGGGCAACTTCTAGGGCAATGTTGCCGAGCAATGTTGCCCGCGACGGGCAACCAGGTGAGACACAGAGCAACTGATCAGGGCAACAGACAACTGGAAACAACCAATCAGATAAGAGTAATCTGTCGCCAAGGAGATAGACACAGCAGACATGGACACTGAGACAGTTGCAGCAGTTACTCTTGTCTTAGCTTCAGCATTTATTTCACTCAAGTAAGTATAAGTTAAAATGTATTTATTTTTATTTATTTTATTTGTAGTTTTTAGCTAGCTATTTAGTAATAATAATAGCAGTAGTAGTAATCAGTGGGGTATTCTAGTCAGCTGTAGTGGGTAGCCTATACTGTGATCAACCCCGAATGCTAATATGTATCCTTGCCTATTTTAAGTGGGCATACTGAGATGGTGATTTTTTTTTAAAATTATTATTTTTTTTTTATTAACATATAAGATATTGACGGGAATATATTACAATGGGAAGAGCAAATATATGTGTAGAACGGGAGGGTTGACAGCTATATAGGCCAATGATGATGACTGGCAAAAACATCAACATTATTTCTATTCATTTCAGCAACAACAACAAAAAAAGAAAAAAAAAAAAGAACATGGACCAGGAGATGGATGCTGAGAAGGAAACTAGGGTGTTACAGCCAGTTACTCAGGGAGCTGGCTGCTGAAGATCCTCCTAGTTACAAAAACTGGTTAAGAATGGATCAGCACAACTTCAACATCCTGCTCAGCCTAGTGGAACCTACATTAACAAGACAAGACACTGTAATGAGGGAGGCGATACCTGCCGGGGAGAGACTGGCTATAACTCTGCGATACCTGGCCACAGGGCACAGCTTCTCCTCACTGGAGTATGTATTCCGGGTGAGCAGACACAGCATCTCAAAGATCGTCATTGAGACCTGTGAAGCTCTGTATAATGCATTGCAACCAAACTATCTAAGAACACCGTCCACAGAGGAAGAATGGAGACATATCGCCAAAAGATTTGAGGAACGATGGAACTTCCCCCACTGCATCGGTGCCTTAGATGAAGCATATCAGCATACAGCCTCCACCAAATTCAGGATCCCACTATTAGACTTAGACTTAGACTTAGACAAACTTTATTGTCATTCAAGCACATTTTCATGCACATAAAATGCTTCAATATTCACATGGACAATATCAACCTGCCTCTCACCAGAGACTTTGCATCCTGTCTTGACAGCTTTGGACTACATAATCTGATTGATTTCCCCACCCATATCAAAGGCCACTCTCTTGACCTAGTCTGCTGCTCCGGTCTCACCCCCTCCAAGCCCACTGCTGATGTTTTGCCCGCCACAGATCACTCCCTCCTCACTTTCAAAGCTGTACTCCGCCTCTCCACAATCAAGTTGCCCCGCCTCATTTCATTTCGCGATATCAAGAACATTAACATTGCCACCCTCTGCTCCTCTGCTCCCTCTGCTCCTCATTGACAGTTTTCCGACCACCGACTCTACCTCAAACCCTGATGAACTCGTCACTCTTTACAACACCTGCCTCACAAACACTCTCACCTCTATCGCCCCCCTAAAAACCCGGTCTGTTTCCTTTTCCACATCTGCCCCCTGGTTTACCCCCGAGCTCAGGTCCATGAAAGCTAAAAACCGTCAACTTGAGCGACTTTATAAACGAACCGGTCTCACCATCCACAATGACATGTACACCTCCCACATTGCACAATATAAGGACCTCATATCCCTGACCAAATCCACCTACTACTCCGGCCTCATTTTAACCAATGAAGGTAACTCAAAAACCCTTTTCTCGGTTCTCAAAAAAATCCTCCACCCACCCAATTCTCTCCCCCCCCCACTTGTACTCCACTGAATCCTGCAATTCCATCTTGGACTATTTCAATCTGAAAATCCACACCATTCATCAGCACCTACATCCCAATTCCCCCCCTCTCTCCCCACCTGCACTTCCCCCTACTTGCCATCTCTTCGCCAGTTTTCTTCTCCCCACTGCCTCCGAACTCTCCGTTCTCATTCTCAAATCTAAGCCCACCACCTGCCAGCTTGATCCCCTCCCCACAACCCTAGTCAAATCCTGCCTCCCCTCCCTCCTCCCTCTCATCACCGCCATCATTCACTCCTCACTCTCATCTGGAATAGTCCCCTCACTTTTCAAAACTGCCGCTGTCACCCCCATATTAAAGAAACCCGGTTCAGACCCCAACAACTTCAGTAACCTCCGCCCCATCTCTAACCTACCATTCATTTCCAAAACCCTAGAAAAGATTGTCGCCTCCCAACTTCACTCCCACTTATCCCTCCACTCACTCTACGAGCCTTTCCAGTCCGGTTTCCGCCCCCGTCACAGCACAGACCGCCCTCATCAAAATCACTAACGATCTCCTCATTGCAGCTGACTCTGGTTCCTTCTCCATCCTCATCCTCCTCGATCTGAGTGCAGCGTTCGACACCATCTCACACCCCATCCTTCTCAGTAGACTCTCCTCGATTGGCCTCTCCCACACCCCCCTCAGTTGGTTCTACTACTGGTGTGCCCCAGGGATCTGTCCTGGGGCCTCTTCTATTCATCATCTATCTCCTCCCCCTCGGCCACATCCTCCGCAAATACAATATCCAGTTCCACTGCTTCGCGGATGACACCCAGCTCTACCTTTCCTGCAAACCCAATTCCTCACTCCCACCCCCCTCCCTCACTGACTGTCTCTCCAAAATAAAAACCTGGTTCACCTCAAACTTCCTTAAACTAAACTGCAATAAAACTGAAATGCTCCTCCTCGGCACTAAATCCACACTAGCCAAAGTCAATACCTTCTCTCTCACCATCGACAGCTCCTCAGTTTCCCCCTCCCCTCAGGTTAAGAGCTTGGGTGTCATCCTCGATAGCACACTTTCCTTCCATTCTCACATCAACACCATTACCCGCACTGCATATTTCCATCTCCGCAACATCAACAGACTCCGCCCCTCCCTCACCCCCCACACCAGTGCCATCCTTGTTCACAGCCTCGTCACCTCCCGTCTGGACTACTGCAATTCTCTCCTCTTCGGCCTCCCCCACAAGTCCCTCCGCAAACTACAACTGGTCCAAAACTCTGCCGCCCGCATCATCACAAAGACCCTCTCATACCATCACATCACCCCTGTCCTCCAGCAGCTCCACTGGCTCCCTGTAACCCACCACATTAATTACAAACTCCTAGTGTTTACATTCATGGCCATCCACAACCTCGCCCCTCCCTACCTCTCTGATCTCCTGCACATTAACATCCCCACCCGCTCCCTTCGATCCTCCTCCTCCATCCACCTCTCTGTGCCCCCTGCCCGCCTCAGCACTATGGGGGGCAGAGCCTTCAGTCGCTCTGCTCCCCAGCTCTGGAACTCTCTACCACCCGACCTCCGAAACTGTGACTCTCTCCCCATTTTCAAAGCACAACTAAAAACCCACCTGTTTCGGACTGCCTACTTGCTCTAACCTCCATGCTTCCTGCCATTCTGCCCTATGTATTTTAACTTATTATGTTGTCCTTTCTATGTCTATTTTATCACGTTTTTTGTATATTTCATTGTGTGTTTTATTGTGTGTGATGTACAGTGTCCTTGAGTGACCTGAAAGGCGCTTTTCTAAATAAAATGCATTATTATTATTATTATAAACGAGATTTCGTCGCAAGGCTCCAGAAACCTCCAAAAAAATATATACAATATAAATGGATAAAAAGTAACAGGTAAAAATATAAAAGGAGGCAAGATTTAGACATATCTACAACAAAATAAAATAAAATATAATATAGCATCTACAGAGACAGAGGTTACACAGCTGTTTTAAAGTGGATATTAGCAACACAGTGTGTCTCTTCTTGACAACACCCTCACCCCGGCACCTCTCCGTCCGTTGTTTCCGTCCTCCAGGTTTGTGAACTCTGTGTTCTTCCTGCTGCCCAAGCTGCACGGCGTCCTGAAGACCCACTGTCTGGAGTGCGTGCTGAGCCGGGCCGAGGTCATCCCGGACATCTACATACTGCTCCAGACCAAGGGCTTTGTGCAGATGATGGGCCACAGGTGGGACACCTCACCACCACACAGCGCTCTCACGGCTGGTGCCGTTCCCCCCTGCTTTGGTGTTGATTAGCATTCACAAAGTCATGATCTTCTGATTGTGACTCGACCATGTCTGGAGCGCTGCCTGACTCTGAGTGTCCCCCCCCAGGGACGAGGCAAGGCAGAGGGTGTGTCTGGAGATCCTCCACAGGGTGCTGGCCCTGCTGACCCCCCCGCAGATGCAGGAGGTCCTGGGAGCAGTGACGGCCTTCGTGTCCCACCCCTCCCCCGTCTGCAGGGAGCGGATGTACGACATCCTCATGTGGATCCAGGACAACTACAGGTTGGTGCTCTGCTGTTTAGATACTGACCTATGGGGCCTTTCTTTCCACCCAGAAGGCTTTCATCACATGACCGCCATTTTGTCCATGTGCACACGCTTTGGGGCCAACGCTAGTTCCTGATTGGCACCAAGGGGATGTCACCTGTTGGCGTACAATCGATCAGAGAGAGACCTTTGCTGAACTGCTGTTGCCCATGACGTTGACGTTGTTGTTTTGGTGGCTTTAGTTGGCCTTAGGTTTCAGGAATGTTTATTTCATGGGACTTCCTGGTTCTTCTTAGCGACGAGGAGAGCATGGCTGACGAGACGTCGGTGAAGGTCCAGCAGGCCGCCAAGGAGGTCCTCCTCCAGGGCCTGGTGGATGAGAACCAGGGCCTGCAGTAAGTAGTAGCACACACCCCCTGGGTTCCTGTTGGTTCGGGAAACCCCAGGGGGGTTCGTAGTTCCATGTGACTTTAAATGTGTTGTTCCAGGGCATTTAATTTAGTAAGCCAGTGTGCTTGTCATTGGCTCCGAGACCTGTATTTTAGTATTTGACTATTTCTTGCTTGCTCAAAACAGTGAAGTGAAATATACACACGTATAAAACATTACAATCGCTTGGTCCGTTGACTCAGGGTCACGCGTTATTTTCCATTTCCCACTCGGCATCCACTGAGAGAGTAGACCGTAGCACCGGGGTCAGTCCTGTAGACGTGTGTGTGTGTGTGTGTGTGTGTGTGTGTGTGTGTGTGTGTGTGTGTGTGTGTGTGTGTGTGTGTGTGTGT
>JAOPUD010000112.1:8004028-8021939 GCA_027122715.1 Trisopterus minutus
CTATTTTTGGGGCCCCCCTCAGGACTTGAGGCCCTACGCGCAGCGCGTAGTGCGCGTTATGGGAGCGGCGGCACTGCTTAAGCCTACTCCATAAAAAAAAAATGCAACCCTTCGATTTGTTGAATGACCACAATTACGCACACATTAATTTCTGTTTTAATAGATCATACAACCAAAACAGGGGGAGTAGCAAACTGAGGAGTGACAGTACTGACAGCGTACCACGGCCCAGAGGGTCTGACCCGTTCCCCACCCACTCGTCAGACATAATTGAATCCTGGCCTGGATTCAGAGAAGAGGAAAACCTTGCATAGATATTTTCGACGGAAACTACACCCTAAATGAGATTTCTGCTCTTTCCCATGCTTGCACACTAGATACCAGTAATGTTTAGGGTTAAGAAACGTTCAGAAGTACATGGTTCAAATTAGATTTACAGCATAACAGTTTGTAATTTTTTTCCAGTGTCAACTGATCTTGATACGGTTTTTCTTCCTCACGTCATAGCACCAAAATCAAGTTATTTGACCTACAAAACTTAGACTATAGAGTGTAGTTTCCATTCATACACAAGTAAGGTTTGGCCAACATCAACATCAGCAAAAGCACCTTGCATGTTCCTTCACGTTCTACCTGTTGACCAAACGAGGGTGCTTTGCTAGGTGATAACTTAGTGTAGTATCTGTGTCCCCTGTGTCCTAATGCAAGTGTTCTCATCACCGGTTAATGTTGTGGGACTTTTTGACAAACTGCGATATTGTATAACAAAAAATAAATGTACAAATATTGTATAGTCAAATGTACTTAGGGGTTATTGTGGATAAGACATTGAAAAGGAACTTAATAAGAACAAGGAGCTGCCTAGTTTATGGACTTTTCTCTGCAGCTCTTCAAAAATAAATATGGCTAATGCCATGGGCCAATATGCATATTTCCATGCATAATTTCCATTATTTGAATGATTTTAGTAACTTAATATAGAAGTAAAGGTGGTTGACAATCATTCAATCCATCAGGCAACCCCACATTCACATGCAGAGCCTTTGTGTTTGAGGAACAGCACTGCACCAAAGGGAGAGGTACTTTGGCAGGTGGGCAGGTCAGAGGGGAAACACGCCACCAAGGGGACACACCAGGTAACACCTTTACATTGTGGTAGTTTAAGGTCTGTTGGTTAAGGCATAGAAAAGCTTAATTTCCCAGTCGGATAACAGTTCCACCTAAAGCATGTAGTGCATGTGTGTTCACCTGGACTCTCCTTTGAACACTGAACCAACCTCCTCCACTGACTGCCTTTGAATGACCCCCGTGTTGAGCTGAGCAAAGTGCATGATGCAGAACGCGTTCATCACGGTCCACTGCCTCCTGGTTGCATATTAGTGTTAAGAACAGGGACATCTCTACGTTAGTCGGAAAGGCCTCAGTCGTTCGGGACTATGTTCGAATCTTCATTAAAAATGAGACACTTTGGCAAAAAGCAAGTAGTGAATAATTCAAAGCAACCGACTCTCCCCAATATATATATATACATACATTAAAAAAAAAAGGCATCAAATAATATAATACATTGCATGGCTCTATGGGTTAAGCTCACATAACGAGATCCCGATGAGTCCTTAAAATGGAATACCACACCATTTAAAACTCCCAAGTATTATTGCAAAGACTTATTAACCACTTTCACATTACATTATATGGACATGTGTTTTACGCTCGGGTCAGAAAGGTAAAGGAAATGCACCAGCTCTTGTGTAACTGCAGCTCATTGCAATTATTTGCAACTTCATGGCCAGTCGGTCACATGGCTCTAAAACCAGCAAATGAGAAACTGCCGTTAATATAAGTAGTAGCATCTAACGATACTGGGATTTGGCTGCTAAACTAAACCTGCATGTGCCTCTAGCGTTGGGGGAAAATGTCAGTTTCTCCATTAATGCTCGTTACGCCACTAAAGGAGCAGTATCACACGCGTGTGTGTACATAAGGTGCAACATTAAGGGGGCGTCTGTCTGTTTAATACAACATATATTAAGCTTTGTCGGTTCACACAGATCTTTAACGTCAGTGGTATTCCCGTTTAAGAACAAAAATCGGACAATGCCCCCAACAAAGCTAGTCTTTGTTCCTCCTCCCCCCACTGCAGTTCAGTACCATTAACTCATCGGTTTCCATACCAACCGCTGAAGGGACACGGGGACAGAGTAGCAAGTAACAGACACAGAGAGTCTCCATGAAAGTGCCAAAGGGTTGGATTCAGGTACCGTTGTGGCAGGTCCCCCGCGGACCAATGGGCTTTGAGGCTCCGCTCTAGCTGCCGTTCCCAGGAGACCCAGGCGACGCTAAAAGCTCGGAAAATTCATTAAAAGCCGGTGTGCGTGTGAGAGTACATACTGGAGGCATGACGTACAATCGACCGCGCTCCGTCTCAAACCGTACCGTTATATTTTGGGCCTCCAGCCGTTCATGAACTGCATGAGCTTCTTGACTTGCAGTTTGCTCAGCTTGAAGTCCTCCGACAGGATCTCCTCCGTCAGCTGCAGCAGCAGGCTCCCGTCGATCTTCTCCGCCACAAAGAGCGTGACCACGTCGTCCGTCAGGCCGATGAAGCGCAGCGAGCGGGAGACCTCCTCGATGGAGAGCCCCGCCAGGCTGGCCGGGGGCTGCCACGCCGCCGCCGCCGCCACAGTGGCCGGCCCGGGGGACGGGCAGCAGCCGGAGGTGGGGGAACACGCCACGGTGAATATCTCTTGCGTGCCCTGCTCGTACTGGCTGAGGGGCCGCTGAGGGGTCCGTGGTTCCCGGTCCGCGCCCGTGGCGAGGGGCGCCTCCGCCCCCCTCTTTGATTTGGAGGTTCTGGGGGGCAGGATGGGGCAGGAGAGGCTCTGCTTGGCGGTGAACGCGTCCATGGGCTTGTCCCCGCAGGACCCCGAGGTGCAGCTGGAGGACTTGGTGCAGGCGGCGCACGAGCGCAGGGGGTTCCCGCGCCCGTCCAGGTCCAGCAGGCTGGCCGTCTTGGGGGCGCCCAGGGACCTCTTGCGGGGGAAGCTGTAGTAGCTCCGGCCGGCGGGCCCCGGGTAGTCCTTGTCGGTGCGGGCGTCGGCGGCGCTGCAGGCGTTGGGCCAGGACAGCCTGGAGGACACGCCCTGCAGCGGGAGACTGCCGCAGGTGAAGGCCACGCCCGCCTCGCCCGCCTCCGCCCAGCTGCAGGGGCAGCAGGCCGGGCCCGGCTCCTCGGGCGTCCTCGCCTCGCTCTCACGGCCGCCGCTGTAAAGGGAGACGAGAGGTTCCCGAGGGAAAAAATTATTGTCATAGCTTGCCATCGTTTGTGATTGGCTTGTGGGTGCCAAATGACATCATCGAGCACCAATCAGGGAAGGCAACTGAACTGAAATTGGACTGTACTCGATTATGAATTATTTTTACAGTTCCACTCAACCACCTAGTGCTGTCCATTATGCAAATATGTTAGGCCAGCTTACCTCAAGTGAGACAGCATTTAATATTGGCAATACCTATTAATAAGAGTACATAGATGACAGTTTTATAACAGATAATCCAATTCACTTCCCCCTGAACAGGTCTTATCGCACAAACTGAAATTATCATTAAATGGGAATGTTTTACTTTAATAAATTTTCTCTTTTAATGTTTATCCTTTTTTTTTCTCAAAGGAGGAAACAATTTGCAACTACATTCAAAGTCAAACATAGTCCAGAGAATATGCAAGCGTTAACTGCTCTCACTCTGCTTGCTTACATCGAGACTGCATTGCATTTTCCAGACTCAATAACAAAATGTCTGAAAAGCCCATTAAAACACAGCCTTGGAACGCCTGGTGTACTTTCAAACCGTGCCAAGAATATCATGAGACAATGACTCATACCCTGTAAACATTGATCCTGTTTCTATCTATGACTGAGCCTGGAAAGGCTGGAAATTCGCTGAGCAAATTCAAATTGTGCTCTGGCGAGAACTCTGGAGTTACAGGGTATCTATGACTGACATTGATCATGACTTTCCTCAAGTTTCCATAATAGCAACTAACTGAAAAAATTTAATCTGTAAACACTGAAAAAAAAATACTCTGACGTCGGACACTGGCTTCAGGGATCTCTCTACTGGCACTGAGAGCCTTCCGCTGTTAGCACCCTCTAGTGTAAGTGGCCCCTCTTTGATCAGATCAATATGAGGATATGATCCTATATTCATTTCATCCGGGAAGTGACTGGGTCATTCGTGGCTTTCAAAAAAGCTGAGGGACAAAAGGGGACAGGGGCCGTGCTCGCGGTAAAATACCGTCTGATTGTCTGCTTTCTCTCCACAGAGGGTTTCTCTTCACGGTGACTCACGGCTACAGTCTAAACAAACACCGTGGTCTGTGTCAGCGTCCAGGGAACAGGATCTCTCTTACATGTTGTGCAGGCCTGAGGAGTAGTAGGACAGGGTGGGGCTGGGGGAGCGCGTCTCCTGCTGCCGGGGCTTGGACCCCGCGGACACCACGGGCACCGCCGGCATCTGCTTGCCGGTCCGAGGAGGAATGGGCGGGGCGTTCAGAAGGCGGCATTCCTCCTTCACCTGCACGGGAAAGACGTGGCTTTAAAAACCAGCCGCACTGCAATGGATTCCATAGACGTCTCAGCACACCAGGAGTGTTTTGACTGAACACCAGAAAGTGTTACTCGATTTGGAGACGCAATACTTACAGCTTCCGACTTGGGCGGGACAGGGGGCGGGGATAGAGACAAATCGGAGGTGGCGATTGGTCCCAGAGAACAGGCCGGCTGGTAGGACTGGGCCACGGTCAACCCACCGGCGGCGGCGGCGTTGTTGTTGTTCACGCCCCCCCGCGGCCCCTCGCTCGACGACGGCTGGGCCATGCGGGACTTGAGGTGGTCCAACCACAGCTCCTCGTAGGGCACCTCCGACTTGGGGGCGGGCGCGGGCTGCTGCACCGGGCTGGTGCTCTCCATCAGCTCGGCGAAGTACAGGTCGGCCGGGTCGGCCTGGTCCACGGGGGCGCTGTCCGACGGCAGCAGGGCCCAGTCGCCGCACAGGCTGGCGCAGCCCTGCAGGTTGACCTCGCTGTTGCTGTGCAGGTTGTTGCCGTACACGCACACCGACAGCCGGTGGAACGACTGCGTCAGCTCGTCCCGGGCGTACGTCAGGGAGCTGGGCAGGTGCGCGTGGGCGGGGCAGCCGCCGTTGGTGGTGGTGGTGCCGCCGCCGCCGCCCCCAACACCGCCCGAGCTGCTGCCCACGCTGCCCCCGCCGCCGCTCCTCTTGGGGCTCTTGCCCTCGTCGCCCCAGTCGGCGCGCACGTCCCGCACGGCGCGGGAGTAGTCGTCGATGTGGAACTGCTCCTGGCAGAAGGTGAACCAGCGGTGCACCATGGTGTCCAGCCACAGCTCGCCGTGCAGCAGGCCCTCGGGCAGCGAGCAGCGGGGCGCGGCGGCGTGCAGCGGGAAGTGCACCGGCATGATCTTGTTGCTGCGCAGCACGCAGCACACCACCACCGTCTTGGTCTGCACGTTGACCAGCTTGTAGCGGTGGCCCTGCCGAATGTGGTGCAGGTCGTGCTGGTTGCGCGGCGGCCCGCTGGGCACCGCCACGTTGACGGGCAGCCGCGTCTTCTCCACGATGTGCCGGATGGTGTGCTCGCCCTCCTGCATCTGCAGCTCCAGCGGGCTGCAGGTGCTGAAGCGCCCCTTGCACTGGAAGGGCAGGCTGGCGCTCTCGTTGGTGCGGTGGTTCATGCAGATCAGGCAGGGCATCTTGCCGCGGCCGATGCGGCCGATGGAGTGCAGCTTGCCGATCTTCTTGAAGATGGTGTTGAAGCGGGACTTCTCCCGGGAGGTCTTGGTGTAGAGGATCTCCGCCTGGCCCATCAGGGTGAGCTCGTCGCCCGTGCTCAGCGAGATGTTGTACACCTCCGTGTCCTCGTTGCATTCCCCCGACGCCATCTGGGAACGGCCAATGGGATTGGTTTAGTTGAAAGGACATTTTATTCTGTTCCGAGGACGCGAGTGAACCACGATAGGGTGTGGCCAGATACAGGGATGCAGTGTTGAACAAAGCTGTTGCTCTGTTGTCCATTGACTTCTTTCATACATGCACACAGGCAGGGCATCAGTCGCTTGCTGCTTGATTGCGTAACTGTGATCACAGCCATGAGTAAGACTTTGAATTTGATTGAATCAGTGTTGAATCAGTTAATGGGTCAAATATAGACAAAATGCTAACCCGAGTCAAATGTGCATTTTTTGGCGTGTTTCTTATTAAGCAAATATATTATACAGAACAGAATAAAGGACTACTATCACACATACTAGAATGTTACCTTTTTCTTATTTATTGCATATTATTAGAGGACCATTTCATCGCGTCTTAATGTTAATCAGCATACTTCCAGAGACACATACATTCAGGATTAATTTCCCATTCCTCAAAATGTAGTTTCAGACATGCACACACATCTACACGAAACAGCCCCATTGCACTTGCTTTCATAAACACCTGTACTTCTCAGAGCGTACCTTGACGTTGAACGTAATGTCCTCCATGACGTAGACCCTTTCAGGGAAGGCTTTGGCCACCTCCTCCACACTGTTGAAGTACTGCACCGGTTCCTTGATGTCTCGGTCCTGCTCCAGCAACTTAAACTGACCTGAGGCAAGAGGAGGACTAAGTCAGACCTTCATTCCTGTGTGGAAATGTGACTGGCACTGGAAACACGTGGCGTCTAAAATGGGTCCAAATTAGTGCTACTTAGAAATATGTCAGCTCTAAAGAGTTGGCTCCACCGTCTGTCTGTTCCTCTGTGTAAACCTTCTGGAGGATGCAGACATGCCGTTTTGAATGGTGGATGAAGCTTTACTGGAAATTGGAAGACACTTAGACAATAGCACTCTGAAAGTGCTGAGCACCCACGTTGTAGCTCGTCGATCGAATCGGAAAATGAGGATGGGGTGGCAGCGGCTCAGGAGATAGAGCGGCTTGATTGCCAACCGAAAGGTAGCAAGTTCAATTCTCGGCTCCTCCTAGCTGATTGTGTGTGGAGGTGTCCCTGAGCGAGACAGCTGACCCTGACTGCTCCAGAGGAGCTGCCTTTGCCTGGCATGGCTGGCACCGCCGTCGGTGTGTGGATGCGTGTGTATGAACGGGCCATAATATGTAAAGTGCTGTGAGTCGCCATTGGTTAGAAATATGCTATATAAATGCAGTCCATTTACAATATCACCGTGTGTGTGTGTGTGTGTGTGTGCGTGTGCATGTGTGTGTGTGTGTGTGTTCACATGCAGTTTGTGGGGCTGTTTCCTACCTTCATAATGAACTGGGATCTCTATTTTAGGGCCGATAACATAATGTCCCTCTTCGAGGCTGTGGGCCGTGATGGTGGTCCACTGACGGCAGGAATGAAGTAAGAGGTAGTCGTTGTCCCGCAGCCCCTCCACCGTCTCGCCTGATGGAAGAAATGCAACATAGGCAAACAGGCAACCCATGAATACGCACAACAACTCATTGACATACTGACGAATCATTTCATGAACTGGTCTACTCAGTAATGGGCCCACTATACGTTTCAAGTTAACATGGCATAAGATGCCAATAGGTAAACAAGTAAGGTTTTAGTAAGTGATTTAACATCAAGCAAACGTTGCCGGCTCTGTAATCAATGGAATGCAGAACGTGTCTAGCAAGTGTTTAAATAATTTATTATAATACAGTGCACATCATCTAAATGGGACCCATCACATACATCCTGCTACAGACTGCTGGTACATTTGTGTATGTGTTGGCTTAGACAATTATATATATATACATATACATTTAGCTAGTTAATTATCATTGAAGTCCATGCATTGCACTGCATCAAGGGGAAATTGCAGGGTTGTAAAGGAAAGTGAGTTACTACAAGTAAATAGATGAGGCTAGCTGATAACGTTACAACCTGCACACTGGGCTGCAGCTAAACAGACACTGTTGGTGACAAACAACTGTGGATTAACCCAAATATGAAAGAGCAAGACCATGTGCATAACTAGCTTTTCATGGTCAGAGCCCTCGGTTGACGTTAGCTTCTGAGGCACTAGCACTGGACAGAGACCCACTTTAGCGTTTGTAAAAAGCCTCATCGTGTGACCACACAGAGAGGACACCGCTTACCGTGATCCAGCTTCACGATCTGAGGCAATCTGTACGCACTGACGAGTTGATCCAACGGCAGGGAAGTGTTGCTCCACGGGACATCCTTCAGGTTGTTGTACAACATTGTTCCAAGGTCCATATTGTTCATTGCACTTAGCCAACACTACATCGGTAGCTAGCTGCAAAACGTCCAGGAAAAGCGTCGCCACGCTAGCTCACCTTGAGAAACAGTCAACTATTGACGCGCGGCTTTCTGCTCCACATCGTTGTTAATCGATCGTTGCATATCTCTTCTTTAAACGTCTGTGTGATGTAGACATCTGTAGTATCAGAATGTGGTTATAATATTGCACAGCCATGTTTGTTTGTTTAATGTTCTAAGCTAGCGAAACAAGGCTGAAGTAGCGCAGGGACATTACGACTTCCGGTCGGACGGATTGGTTTTCAAAGTAAGAACCATGGAAAATTGGACATGCATGTTGGAGCAAAGGGCATGTTCACAGATTGTCTACAATGCGTCTAGAGGGTAGATGAGTGATGTTATTATGTATAATTTATCTACATGACATCCTATAGACGTAATAGACGTAATGGAATAGCCATTATTGATATAATGGACAAGTCGTTGCCCATCAGTGCATGTAAAGTTACAATATAACTAACTATAGTTGTATAAAAGGTCAGATGTAAAAAAATACTATAAAAAAGGTAATCAAACATTGGATATATTGGATATATCCAATATAAGATATACAGACAAAGTTGTTTAACACAGTTTTCTGCAGGTTGTATGTGCAATACTTACTTAGAAGCATTACAGTATGCTAAAGTAAACGTGTGCACATCACCACATGTTACAAAATGTGCTGTTGTGGCTGCACAATGCTGTTCTTCCCCAAACAGATCGTTAAACCTTTGTTAGTACTGTGTTTTTGAAGTCCTTGCAGGTCTGTGTAATTTTAGGATATCAAGTTTTCCTGAAGCCTTCACTTCACACCTACCTTATAGGCACAATACTATAACCAATACAGCAACTCAAATATTCAAAGTCATCTCTCTGTCCCAACCACAATGCACCAGACCCTCAAGAAATGTATTATTTGGTAATAGAAATTATAAGTTCTTGTCATGACTTTGACTTCCTGTTCAGGTTGACATGTTGGTTCGTCCAACAAACAGAACACCTTTACAACCAATTATTTTATTAGCAATTATCACTTTGGATAATTAAGGATAGTTGCATAATTAGTGACATTTTATACTTCTTTCCTTTTTCTTTTATCAACCAAAATCCTTGAATCCCAGATTTCTGGAATGTTGATTAATCCGACCTGACCCTCCAACAGGCTTAGCCAATTGGTTATTATGGATATTTTTGATTTATTTAAGGTGCCAGTGAACATATTGAATCTACATTTGGTGAATGTAATTGTTGCAACCAACCAAATATTATAATAATTATAATAAAAAAGAAGTAGGTCTCTTTGCCAAAAGCACAAAATCCAAAATAATAAATAATATCAACAATAATCTATCAATTTATTCAATAATAAAATGCTATTGTTTTTTCCAATGCATTACTACATTTGAAAACAAAGAAGAACAGGCTGCTTCAGATGAGATGCAACAGCCCTGTCGTAACTCGGCTGTACTTCCTGATCCTTCGGGCGGTGAAGAGTTTCAATGTTTCCTCTCTCTCAGTCAGTAGCTCTGTGGATCTCTGCATCAGCACCATGACTTTTCTGGACACTCTGAGACAATGGGATGAGGCTGTGGCCTGTGTTGACAAGGCACTCATGCCCCAAGCTCTTCAAATCCTTGTTTCTATTGAAGAACCAAACTCCAAAATTTACTTCAACATTGGCTCTCTCCATCTAATCAATAATGACTTTGATGCTGCTGAGAAGGTATGTCTGTTCTTTCATCACATTCCCCCATAAGCAGGACACAAAATAAACGTGGCATTGTTTTTAACTTGTAACGACTTCGGAAAGGTTAAATACAAGTTGCCTATTGCCATCGTTATGTAAAATGCAAGTCATGATAAAAAAGAGAAGTGCCCTTTCTCTCATTTCCTCTGGGGGAAGTTAACTGTGAAACTCTTGGGTAGGGGTTTGACAGAAGCATAGGCAAAGATGAGCACCTGGCTGTGGCCTTCTTTCAGAGAGGAATCACCTTCTACAAAAAGGAAATGTATGGCTCCACATAAGTATCAATTATTGTCACAGTCCGTTCATGATTTATGTCTCCAGTCGTGGATGAAATCTAGTTCACCTAATGATTTCTTTTCAAGGTATGAGGAGAGTTTAGCAGATTTTCAACATGCATTCAAGGAACTGAGGGGCAACCAGCTCATAGATTACAAAGCCCTTGGTCTCAGACACAAACTGTACGCCTGTGAGGTTAGTGTTTCAAACGCACATCAAGTTGCCGCTGCAGAATTTCCACATTTCAACATACGCATAAGAAAATCTTTTACAAATTCAACTGAAACATAATCAACCACCAATCCCACCTGAAATGACCAATTCAACCCTTCGTCCGGACCTACATTCAAAATACATGAATAGTTTGATCATGCCGTGAGGAATTTGAAATGCAGTTGCAATGCCAACACCCAGACTCCTTCCATGTTCTCCACACTCAGGTTCTCCACAACATGGCGTTGTGTGAGGCTCACATGGGCCACTGGAACAAGGCCCAGGTGCACCTTGTGTCAGCCCTCAACTACAAGACCGAGGCCAAGCTCAGCCTCATCGACAGAGCTCTTCAGTCCACTCTGGTCAGTCAGAAGCTCTGTAGATGACCACCGCCGAGCTCTCCACAGATGTTCTATAGCTCTGATCCTACATACCATACTACACCGCCCTCACTTATTTGGCTGCTGACCGGTCTGATATGGATACAACTATTCTTTCCCCAACAGAAGCAGAAACTCTTCCAGCCTGCTGTGGTTCCCTCCAAAGCGCTGTTCCGACCCAATAAGAATTTTGTAGCTGAGCTGGAGAAGAGGGACTATCTTGGCAAATCTAAGGTACCCATCTCTAAGGACAATGTTTATGTATGGCAGGATGTGGAATAGTAAGTTCTTATCAAAAAGCCCAATATGTTACTCGAGCCGACTCAAGACGTTTTCCTTCCCTCAATGAGTTAAATGAAGTCTTTATATGTTTACCACTCACTTCAAAAAAGTGTGCGGTTACTTAAAGTGATATAACCATGCCAAATCAGTTGAAAATGACATTACTGGGCACAAGAGGCATAGCGTCTGTGGTTTGATTTTAGTATCTGGTTTCTCTTAAATAACTCGGTGCCTATTTTGACTTACTCTTCAGGTTGTTTCCTCCATTATTCCACAAGATGAGTTTTCTGGATTTGCTCCATTACAACCACAGGTGAAGTACATGCGGTCTTTCAGACAAAAGACAGCAGAGTTTGGTTCACAAAATCTGATTCACATTACTTTAAACTACAAATGCATTTTCACTAAAGCCATGTTAAATATACATTTCCCTGTTTGAATCTGTGTTTTGGTTTCAATGTAGGTGGACGGTGGGCCTACTATTCCTAAAGAACCTGAAGTTCTGAGGTAGACACTGTAACCAGACGTGCACAAATCTACAAGTAAAATGATCAGCCTTTTTCTGCTCATTGTAACAAAGCAAGAAAAGCAGGTCACAGTGACATCTTACAGTCACACTGCAGCAGGCACTACTTTGACCTTAACCCTAGAGCCACATTCACGTCCCTTATGCCTCCATCAGGTTCATTCACATCCCATAGGGGCCTACATCATACATCATACATTAAAGGTCCCATGACATGCCACCAGGTGCGGTGTGATTAGCCGTTACAAGCCGTTTTGGAAATCTGCCCCTTATAACATCACGAGTCGGCGTGCCCAACTAGATGCGTGCTGGGTAGATCAGAAAGGTTTCAGCTTGTAACGGCTAATCACACCACACCTGGTGGCATGCATTGTGACCTTTAACATCCCATAGAGGCCTGTATCAGGTTTATTCCGCAAAATACACACAAATCCTATTTCTGGGGGGGGGGGGGGCTTTTCAAAGACTTGATAATTACAGATTTGTGCTGCTTCTACACATCTACACTCTGTGACCGCAACACCATGATCCACCAAGGCAAAATCAGATGTGTGACGAAAGAGTGATGTGAATTCGAATACCGTCACAGCCCACACCGTCCTCCCCCACCGGCGTTCTCTGCCTCCACAGGGCCTTCGAGGGCGAGCCCCACGTAGTGCGCTTCGCGTTCGTCCCGGAGACGAGCGGTGAGCTGGCGGTGGTGCCCGGGAACGTAGTGTTTGTGTTGCAGAAGGGTGCCGACAACTGGGCCTCAGTGGTCTTCAATGAAAGAGTGCGTACAAAATATCACAGTCCACTTTGACAATGGCCCGATGCATCCCTAGCCGACGACTCGGCTAGGGATGCATCTTCAAATCTCCACAATCTAATCAGTCAACCTCCGTCCTGTATTTACAGAGAGGCCTGGTCCCGTACAATTACCTGGAGCGGATGGAGATCAATCTGACCTCTAAACCAACTCAAGTAAGTGAATGTTTTCCGTTTACGTGTTTTCACTTGGATTCTTAAGCACAGCATCACCCACAAGTTTCTTTAAATGGTTAAATGTATTCAGGATCACAATTCATTGACACTAGTACAACGTAGATGCAGTATGCGCATGTTTTAATTTATATTGTGCACAATGTTATGTCTTCACACTGGCATGCCAGGTGAGGCAATTAGTTTCAAGTGTTTAAGTGCATAGAAATGTATTTGTCTCCGTGTAGGATGGCAACAGCCAAACTATTTATTTAGCAGACCTTCCAAGGCGAAAGGTACCCACTCTACCGGTGACTGAACAAGGTATATATACTTGCAAACATGCAAAATAAAACAGTTTGTTCAGATGGATAAACCAAACCATTTTTCCATCTGTGTTTGACAGGATAGTTCATTATTGTACATATTCTAAGTTAATTTACCATTTCTTAAGTTAACCAGCTGTGCTTCTTTAGTCCCGAAGCCCAGTGAAAACAACAAAGACGCCACAAACTCTGAGGTAAGCATAATCAAATCCTATTCAACAGTCATCTGACCAGCACGTTTTTCTCTAGGTCAAAATAAAGTAATGTGTGCTTGCCTCAGAGCTGATAAGGGTCTCGCTCTCTAATTAGGCTGCGGATGATGGTGAAGATTCGGCATGCCTTGTGAAAGTGCATTACAAATTCAACATAGTGCTCCATGTAGACCAAGGTTCTCCCTTCACTGCACTGGTGGAGCGGATCAGCCAGAAACTGAAGCTGCCAGTGGAGGACGTCAACTTAAGGTATTACATCACCTTGAGGTATTACGTCAGAATGACTGTTTCCACAGCTTTAGAAAGACAATTTCAAAACGTGTTTAAAGGATCAATTTGGTAAAAAAAATATCAGTTTAAGAAAATGTGTGTTAGATTAGAAATACTAAAATATATTCATAGGATCCAGACTTGTATCGCCTGTAGCCAAATCACTTGGCAGGGCACAAACATTCAAAATTGATGAGAATAAATATAATCACAACCCGATGTATACAACAATGACCTCCGTTTGGAAACAAACATGTATCCATTCAACAAAAACATCCAAATCACGTGTTCCTTCTCGTGTACCCCAGCTGTACGTCCCCAGAGGCTGGACTGACTGTGATGGACGCCAGCACAGACATGCAGGGGTTCTGGAGCAGTGCCAACTGTGGCCGCATCACTCTGTGGTGTGTCCCCAAGCAGGAGGTGGGAGGCCCCTCGTCAGGCTGAGCTTCGATCCTCACTCGCTCTTGTTTTAGGGGAATTCAGGGGTGAAGGGCTGACGAGGTGCGGGCTAACGGGTCCCGTTTTGTGTTCTTGCTAGCCGGTGACAGAGAGCCCAGGGGTGCAGATGCATGTTGTGGCGCTATACTCCTACGAGTCCCAGAGTGCAGAGGACCTCAGCTTTAACCAGGGGGATAGCATCCTACTCCTCTGTAAAGGTAATGCACACTAACGCTTGTTTATACAGGATTAAAAAATAAATGACAAGTTTTAATCACTATTAATTGTTCTATTTCTTCAGTGAACCAGGACTGGTTTGAAGGGCAGTGTAATGGAAGTACTGGTATATTTCCTGCAGCCTATGTGGAAGCTCCCGTGGACGCCAAATAAACAGTTGCTGTGATGTTACTGTGTACTCAATACGCAATATCGCTCATATATTATTATCGCTTATGTGTTCAATTTTATGTACGGTACTCACATGTTTCTTGCCACTTTTGGGTTGGCAATCGGCTAAATAACAGTTATTGTATGCAATACATTTAGCTTTAACATGACTCAACTGAGTGAGCATATTGATATATTTTCTACGGAATTTGTACTCCATGTCATCAAAGCTTATCTGCTCAGACAGGGCTCTGTAGTGGAGCTGTCTGAGGCATATTATTTGCATTAATTTAATTCTCAATTTATGCCACGGTCACAAGCACAGCCGTGCATTGAAATGACGTGCATGTTTTAAACAATAAACTATGGCTTCTTCGCTCAGTCTACATGGATTTATTTGAATGAGTGGTCCTCAAACAGCTTTGTGTTTGATAGAGTAGTCGAATGTGGGCGGGGCAGGGCACAGACTCCACAGTGTAGATAGCCATCCCATTATATGAATAAAACATGTGTGTAAAACAACGGGGTAATCATGTGTGAGTGGCTTGTTGCATGGAGGTGAACCAGCAGTGGTTAAATAAGGCCTGGGGTTGATCTGAATGCGGCGAGTCATCACGAGGACTTCCCTTCGCCCTCGTAGGCGATGGCGATGCCCCTCCTGCCCTCCACTGCCTTGGTCACCGCCGTCTCTCCCAGCTTCCTCTCCAGGCCCTGCCAGCTGCGGCCGGCCAGGTAGGACGCTGCGGATACAGAGAGGCGGGGTTAGAGATGCTGACAACTGGCCCCCGCGATACTGGAGCGCATCCCTCTCTAGGAACACATACTAACACAGAGGTTACATCTATTATTTAAATAAGGCCCAACGATTTCGCAATAAACCCTACAAATTATATAATGACAGCATTGTGATCAGTCAATTTATCCAAAACATTAGCAGAAAATATTTTTCCTCACATTCAAGATTACGACAAAAACGAATCGACAATGATCGGCAGCACACGATTGTTATAGCATGGTGTGGCAGTGTCTCTGGGTGCGGTCACGGTGAGATGGTATCATGGCAGTGAACCAGGGAGGACCACGACAAGTGGTAGTACAGGACAATACAGGATTTTACTTCGTTAAACATGCATCCCAGCTCAGACCCCTCTACTAAAGGACCTCGTCTAGCCACGCGCTGCGTCCGGTACCTGCTGTGTTAGCTTGGGCCACGGTGAGGTTCTGGTTCCTCAGGACCAGGGAGGAGGGGTCATCCGAGGGAAGCGTGGCCTCGTCAGACGACAGGCCGTGCTTCCGCAGCGCCCCGGTGATCAGGGACACGTCCGTCTCCTCGCCCGCCGGCTGCTCACTGGCCAGCGGCACGTGACTCTGCCCACCTGGGGCGGGGAGAGGGTCATTAAGGGCCCGATGCAACCACGCTACTCCTCATGCTGTTATAATAGCATTTGTTCTACATTTGTATATATTCCATGATGTAGAAAGATAGATGGGGATTAGTAAAGACTTCATCCATCCCCCGGAGGGGAAATTATTTTGTTACGGCAGAACAGCAGCAGTGGAAAACATAGGATAAAATATGATACAATAAAAAGTAGTGCTAAGGAAAACCGAAATAGATGCTAGAGTAAATGCTAAAGAAACGACAAACAGGACAAAAGTATAAACAGTATAAACTATAACGTTTCCGGGTGCCACTCCTCCACAGTACGTTAATAATGAATAATAATAATGAACAGGCCCAGCAGACCTGGCAGGAGGTCGCGGAAGTCGGTGACGTAGTCCTCGGACCACTCGCGGCCGCGGTTGCAGGCCACCTCCATCTCGAAGGGCGTGACCACGGGCTTGTAGAAGTCGCCGTGCTCCAGCAGCGAGTTCTCGGGGCAGGCGATCAGCACGAAGACATCGATCTCCTGGAAGTTGGCCAGCTTGGCCACGTTGAGCTTGCCCATGGCGAACATGTAGCTCTTCTTGCCCGCCCGGTGGATGGTCTCCTTCAGCTGCGTGATGATGGCCAGGTAGTCGGCCACGCCCAGCGTGCCCACCAGGATGCCCACCACGCCCGCGTCCTTCGCCCGCTCGATGGCGTAGTAGCGCTTCATCAGCGCGCGGTTGACGGACGGCGTCTCGGCGCGGCCGGCGGAGGTGGCGGGCTGGAAGGTGGAGAAGCGGCAGCGGTTCCAGGTCATCATGAAGTTCCGCAGCACCGCGCCCTCGGCGCCGACGAAGAACGCGGTGTAGTCCCGGACGCCCAGGCCCGCCTTCAGGACGCAGCGCCGCCCGAACTCACGGACCACCCGGGCGTGGCCCGGCTCCCCGGGGTCCTCGGGCCCCGGCGGCGGCGGCGGCGGCTCCTTGTGACCGTGGCAGTGGTCGAGGACGAGCGTGGAGGTGACCATGTTGGGGTAGGCCGGAGCGAGGAGCGCCTGGAGGTCGTCTGTGGGAGAAGAGTCCTCAGGGGTTTGGGTCTCGTTCAAAGCGAGGGTTGGGCGTAGCGAGCCGTCGTGATCGCTGACCTACGGAGGCTCCATCACGTGGGCAGGCAGAGGTCTGTGTACCGCTGCCACTCACTGAATACTGAACGAGTTTTTGGCAAAACTATCATGGTTCAATAGATCAGAACCAACTGACCCAATCAACAGGACTGCTTCTTTCAACGTCATTTGGAGCAACAATTAACAGTATTACAGTTTGGCTAATTTTCACTGCAATGAAAATATTCCAGAAATGATAATGCAGGTATCATTTCTGGCATATTTTCATCAAGCGGATTTGATATTAGTGTTTGCACTCCCCCCCCCCCACCCCTTTGCATTCCAATGAATTGACCTCAATGTAAACCCTCTGTCCGATATGAATCCCGGGTCCGTTCTGAGGGGAGTAGCCTACCGATGGCGTGGGCGTAGTTGACGTCGTACAGCCCTCGTTAAGGAGTGTTAGCGTAGCGCTAATTGCGAGCTCTTATTGTCATTAGCGTAATGGAGGCGCTCCAGACATGACTAATCAATGCTAATCTATCTTTTCTCTCCGAAGCCCACAAACGATACAGTCAGTCAGTCAGTCGGTGAGAAGAAGAAGATAAATAAATAAATAAGAAAGAGACGGCGGAAAAACAACTTTACACGTTTGCCCGCTTATGACTTGTGAATGATTATGCTACTTTGCGGCAATGCGCTTTCGTAAACGCTTTATATACACACACGCACGCACGCACGCACGCACGCTTCACCTCTCTCTGTACACACTCAGTCAGAGGGATGGTGCACGCACGCACGCACGCACGCACGCACGCACGCACGCACACACGAATACTTTACCCCTCTCTGTACACACTCCATCAGGGGGATGGTGCCATACACGCACACACACATACACACACACACACACACACACACACACGCTTTACCCCTCTCTGTACACACTCCATCAGAGGGATGGTGCACACGCACACGCACACACACACACACACACGCACACAGACGCACACGTACGCACGCACACACACACACACACACACACACACACACACACACACACACACACACACACACACACACACACACAC
>JAOPUD010000112.1:8033856-8047877 GCA_027122715.1 Trisopterus minutus
TGTGTGTGTGTGTGTGTGTGTGTGTGTGTGTGTGTGTGTGTGTGTGTGTGTGTGTGTGTGTGTGTGTGTGTGCGTATCTGCCTGTGAGCGATAGACTGGACCAGCTACGGGCCACTTACACACAATAATACAGATTAGTAGTAAGAGCCGGGCTGGGATTGTTATGAATTATCCTCGGCGGCCATGACAGTCAGTCTTGTAACGCTGATGCATCCTGAAGAAAACTTGACCAAAATTGCTCCACTTGTCCCTATCATCTTGCAGTACACCGGGTTATTAATTTACCTACTGGGAAATAACTCTGGGCCATAAAATGACGCGGTTATAATATATTATAAATAATCTGATAATCATCTTTCTATTTCTGGATAAGCCAGGGGACTGGTATAGGAGTATAGGACCATCGCAAAGGTTGATGTAGATTGGATGTGATATTACTAATAATAGAATGAATGCTTTTAAGTGGTGAAAACCTTAACTAGGTCTCTATCATCATTAGACATTGTTTGACAACATAGACAATCTCTATAAAGAGATAAGACATTGGGATTTTAATGAAGGCTCTGTCTTTGTTTTCTATGTGTAGTGGCAGACGAAAGCACTCTAATGGAATACACGGAATACATACAGAAGTACCAGGAGTCAGTGAACCAAGATAAGTGTGTGCAAAGTGCTTTTTTAGCCATGGGGTTAGCAGCATGAGTGTTCTTTGTTGAAGTAAGTATGTCTATAAGTCTCTATCATATGAGACTTAAATTATTAATATCGTACAAGAACTATAGAAATTCTATGTTTCCAAATAATTATTGCAATGATGTAAAGTTTAGTGTCAATAAAGACAGTAATTCATATACTTAATGCATATCGTAACTAAGAAGGTGTCCACTCACTTCCACTCACATACATAACTATATTTTAAGTTTTAGTTTTTTTAATCAGTAAAAACAAAAGACAGCACCTTAATATAGAATAAATATCAGCATTTAAAACAACCTTCATATCTTCATGTTGCAATAAAATGGCGTTTAATAGCTATTTTCTGGCAATGAACTCTAAAATCATCACATTCTCTGACCAACCACGTAACCATAGGTAGAGGTGAGCAGACCCCCTGGACCACCCTACTGAAGACCCTCTCACCTTCATAAAAGACTCCACCAGTGCTTGCTCGTCCGCCGCAGCCTTCTCTGTCCCCCCCGCCACATCATCTCCCACTTTGTTGTTTACCAGTGGCATCAGCCCTCCCTCTGGTCCAGAGTCCCCGGACCCCGGTCACGGTGTGGGCTTCTGGCTACACCCGGCTGCCCTTGGCTCCTCTTGGCTTACCCCTTCTCCTCTTCCTCACCTGGAGTAGGGCGCCTCATTCAGCGGCCAGGTCAGGCTGGAAGTCAACGCGCTGCATTCTGTCGCCGTTACACACACAAAGACTTACAGGTGCAGCGAGAGCACACCTAAACACATCCTGCAGAGAAAAAAGTCCAGGGTCGATAGGTGCGAAGAAAGTTGTAAAATTAAATTAAAACAAGGTAATAGGTAGCCCACAAGCGACGGTGTTAATCCTGCAATTGACCTCTATGCACTGATGCAGACTAGGACAAGCGGCTAAGCTCATTAACTATAGCTGAGAACCACAGGGGACGTGAGCAGCTGGCTGTCTTCACCACAATGGCCCTTTCACTGACCGAGAGGAAGTGCAATGCTCTGGGGAAGGCACAAAACAAAGAGGAAGGGGCTAACTCTGATACCTTTGTAGTGGCCCGGCCTACTTCTGGTTCACTAAACTGCAAAGGGATTTGAAGTGGATACCCTGAAGTAGAAAAAAGAAAATAAATCAAAGATACTACCGGTAGTCATGCATTCAGCATTTGGCATGCAGTTTGAAGACCACAATCATAAAAGGGTTATGCTTGTGGTGTAACACTGCTTCAAACAATGAGGTATTTCCGTGATGGACCTTAAAGTTTGAATGAAGAGGCAGCGTGAATGATGCACTTGGTGAATAGACTGCTTGTCTTGTTTCTTTCTTGGCCCCAGGCCCTGAGTAATGGATGGGTTCCTAGGAGGAAACTCATATGAGGTACCTAGTCCAACCATGAGTTGGAGTTTTTGAGTGAGTGTTCGTCAGCATGTTGAGTGGTGGTCATCTGACATGGTCTACATGTGTTATTTATTTGAATGTGAAATATGAAAAGATAGGATTTTCCCCAAAATGTCTCAACCATTTATAGGTATAAATGTTGGTCTTATGTTAGTAAATTCTACCTAATGTTATATGTAACTAAACTATATGAAAAAAGTATGTTTCTTTATTCTAATGACGTCTAGAAAGAAAAAGGCTGGTGTAACGCAGCCTAGAATATGGCCAGTAGGGGGCATGAGCACATCAATTTAAAGACTAGAATTATAAAAATTGTACTCCAGGCTGTTCATTCAGTGCATTTCCCTATAAATATAAAAATAATTTCAACATCATTATGCACCAGAAGACCAAGAGCAATTTCGGGTGAGTAGTAATGAGGACGTCAGAGCTGCTGGACATATACATGACAAAGTGTCCAGATAGAACCCAAACATAACCCTACAAAGTCGTTCTTGATCTAGTTGTGATGTGTGAGTTGTGTGTGTTGAGTAGTGAAGAATTCTGTAGTCCTCTGGTGATCAACTATTGTGTTCTAACTTTATTAGATGCTTTAGCAAAAATGGCTATTCACCTTGTAAAACTACATCATTCGTGTGAATAAGCTCATTCAATGCAACTATTCCATTCCTAAATAAAATGTAAGCTGAAGAAAACTCATATTCAATGACTACCAATCAATCCACAACTTTGGTCCCCCCTCTTGAGTACTGTATGACCCGAGGCCAAGTCTGCCTGTGGCGTAAACCTCAGGAACACCCTGAGGCTCACCCTGTAGTAAAAGATGATGTGTATCTTCTACCGAGTGTGAGTCATGGCAACCTTCATAAGCACGTGGTCCCAATTAAAAGCAGTCTTCAATAAAATATTTATTAAAATAAAGATTAATACAGTCCTAAAAACAAATTCACATCAAAACTATGTTCCCTTTACTTTTAAGAATCTAGCTTTTAGCTGCTTGGCTTCCTTCCAAGGGAATGCGTCCCCCTGGCGGTCTTCCCGAGTGTTCGGCCAATGACAGAGGAGCGCGGAGACGAGACCGAGTCCCTGATGTTAGCCAGCAGGCCGCGTTTGGGCTTGGGCTTCACAGGGGACCTCTGTGACAGTTTGAACACCTCTTCCTTCAGCAAGGTAATCTCTGTGTCCTTGTCAACATTTTCTCTCAGGAGGTCATCAATGGATTTAGTCTTAAATAAATTAAACAAAAGTCTGGTTAGTGGAATTGGCCACAGTTTCGAGGTTAACGTTCGGTAACAAGCATGATTCCAGAATGATGCTCTGAGTTTCTTTACCTGGTCTTCGGACTTGCTCCGTAGGAACTCAAGCTCGGCAGATTTGTCTATGTAGTCCGTGTGGACTGTCCTCAGAGTTTCATTTAGTCCCACCAGCCGCTTTTCAAGCGCCATGATCAGCTAGAACATAAAATATATTCCTTGTTTAAAAAAAAGGCAAAAATATTAGCTGGCAAGCTGAAAACATACAATTAAATAAATGTCTTCCATACCTCCTGTTTTTCCGCACACATTTTCTCCACTGCACATTTTTCTGTGAACACCCTTTTGTATCGCGCGTCGCTTCCAGCTTCAGTTCCTTTATTTGGTAAAGGACCTGCCTCAGTCTGACTGGACTGGTCCGTCGTGGACATCTGTGTCTTCGGCTTGATGGCAGACATCAGGTTCTCCAACTCTGAGAGCTTTCTCCTCAAGGCCTGTGCAACAGTGGATCAGAAGATCAGTGTGCCAGTAGAATAAAACCATTAACCAGATAGAAAACATATCCATGAAAACAAAGCAAGGTGGGTCAACACATACAATTATACTATTTTCTTTCATAGACCAGTAACGTTAGTAAATATGAATCTGATCATGACAGAAGTTGAGCTGCATTTAGTCGCCATTGTTGAAGAAATCCCTACCAGAGGATGGCCATTAGTTCTCTTGCCTGAGGTTCTATGGTCTTCATTCATTGTCAAATGAATACAAATACTACAAAGAAATGTACCTCAACTTTCTCTTCCTCCGCAATAAACTCGTTGATGGGCACATAGTTTTCTCCGATTCTGGCCATGGCACACTGATAGGCGTGCTCCTTGAAGGCCTCTTTGTACATCTCAAAAGTATTCTCCAGCTTGTCATCGTAGCTCTCCTTCAGCTCCACCATCTGTTGACTTCACAGTGGAGTGAAGACAATCCTATGTTAGCACTCAGTAGGTCAACCAGAAGACTGGGGAAATCCGCTGTCAATATGCATCATTTAGGAGATTGCCAGCCTTCACCTGAGGAGCTCCTCACTTTCTATCAGCTGCTGCAGCATTGCATCTCCCATTTCCTTACGGATCGCCATCTCCTGAACCATGTTCTTCCTCCTCTCGGCCAGAAGCTTGGTTCTGAGGGTCTCAATCACAGTCAGCAGGTCCTAGTAAGGCCAAGGGTGAAGCTGAGATTCAAAATGCCAGCTGGCACATGCATTACCTGAATTAAACACAATGTTGTTTCTCTTTGAAGACATCACATCTAGTGGACCTCCAAAACAAGAGCGCATATTCAGCCAGGACAAGCGCCTGGACAGGAAATCCCCGGGGAATTGAAGGCCGTGAGGCAAGATGTTGTACCTCCTGGGGCAGGATGGAAACGTCCGCCTCATCCTCTTCATCCAGGAGCTCCTCCTCAGAGAGGTAGCCGTCCGGCGCCGGGCCGTCCGTCCCCCTGTTCCTCAGTAGGGGGTTGCCATGACGGTCCACCAGGCACGGAGACCGAGACTCCAGGGACTTGGCCGGAATCACATGGACCACCTACAGGCAACCAGTACAAGGGTTCCTGGTAATTTACCACGGCCAAGGACCCTTCATAATGCATTATTTTAGTTATGCAAACGGCAGCCGTACAGAACGACAGAGGGAGGATTGAGTAGATGAAGGCTTTGCAGACGGACCTGTTTGGCAACAGCAGAGAACTTCATAACATGCAGTGTCTCATCATAGTTGGAGGCACACTGGTTGATGTTGACAATCATGGACGCTTTTCCCTTTCCACAGAAAAAGCCCTGGAAGAGCTTTGTGAGTTTGCTCTCTCGGAAAGGAATGCAGCCACTCTTTGACCTGCTCAACGGGAATAAGAAGACGGAGAAGGCTGTGATGCCCTTAACCAACCAACATAACCTCAACTTTGAGAAGAGTTTTCAGACCCAATTTATTTGACTGCCATAGGAGTAGAAGTGTCAGTTAATTGCGTACTTGTCAGTCTGATGTTTGTTGCGCAGGGCTGTAATGCATTTCCCCAGAATAAGCAGGGAGGTGTTAATGTTTCCTGCTTCCTTGAGCCTCTCCCCGAGCGTCTTGGTTTTATTGCATCTTTCAGAGCCGGCCAAATCACACAAAGAAAACCTATGGAGCATATACTCACTTTTAAATTAGACAATGTGTACAACACGATAGTCTTTTTTAAACAGGGCTTTAATCTACTCACTCAGAGATCCTTTCCACCGTGTTACCATTGATCTTGAGCAGTTTCATGGTAAAGATGCAGTGGCTGTATAGAGAAAGTAAAATAGTTTAATCCATTTAGATCAAACACATTTTGGTTTCAGATAAGAATGGTGGAGTTTAATGGATTGCCTTCTGCTTGAAGACTGATTCATCTTAGTTGAGGCAGCGCTTCGATTTTTGTTTCCAAACTGTAGAAGTGTACTGGCTTCCTCCAGGTTCTGAATGTTGATCCACTTTAGATCTAGAAGCATTTGTAAAATAAATCCAGACAACTGTCTCCCTTTGTATTGGTATGCACGGTTGATTTGGGCATTGACAGGTTGTACTGCATAATCTCACAATAACGTCAACATTCCGAGTTCATAGAAGAAAAACAAAAGAAATAAAAAATTTGAAAACATTTAAACATTCGAGTACCGAGCTCTGAAGTCTGAACCAGAGTGGATTAACGGCCTCAGATCAAAAGTAAAGAAGTTAAGGAATGTGCTAAACCATGATACATTGTAGACCGGTTTCACCTCTGACGTAGGCACTCCCAACACGGTCCTCACACACACGCAGAGCCGGCCGCTTCTTGGACTTGGGTCCCGAGGAGGTCTGAAGCAGGTCGTAAACGCTCTCATTGTAGATCTCAAAGAAGGCCACCCATAAGGTGAACCTGAAGTCCCCGGTCTCGGTGGAGCTGCTCTCCATCGCTGCTACACAGGGTCATGGAGAATAGATTCTGATCAACTTCAAAATGTTAAAGGGATATTATTGTTGAGATACGCCATTTAAAAATGTGCCCAGTCAATTTCCCACTTTCATATCTCCTATGACCATTAAGGCTATGGCCTATAGGAGAGGGTCATTATCGAAGTTGCAGTACAGTCACACGGTTTCGATTGTTTACATGGATTTCCCACGCAAAAGATAGTCTTGCTAATGTGGATGGGTTCATTGCTTTGTGGGCGGTCATCTTCGATACCTGCATCCTCGTCGGTGGATGTGGACGATTGGCGGGCAGAAGGAAGGCAGCCTGGAGAAACTCCATTTGGCTTTGGTGGTTCTCTGTCCTTGAATCCAAATTAAAAAAAGAATATACCCATTTTATGAATATTGCCAAGCATGTCAACATCTGTGTGCTTCTGTACGACGTTGTATGAATATGAAAGACCGTTAGTGCAAAAATGGTGGCCCTGGCGTTCATTTCCTGCTTCACTTGTTCGGGGCCCAGACACTGAGCGTCTGTGGCCAGGTAGGGCTTGAGGTCGAGTCCCCCATACTGACACCGTCCAATGTGCTGGAAGGTGGTGCCTAGCACTCGTGGCAAGATCCCTGGATCTTTGGCAGTTCCTTAATGTGTAACATGTAAAAAATTAATACTAGTATTACAGAAAAATCTACACTGTTTATCTCGCAATTATTAATATTCATGACATACATTTTTCTGGCCAATCTGGTCTCAATGGTTGTACCTTGGATTGTGTACGTTTTCCCAGCGTTCGTCACACCATAGCTGAATATTAATGCATTCTTTCCAACCAGGTAATCAGACACTTGGCTCTCTACCGTGCCTTCATAAAGCTCACTTTGTGAGGTGTCCTCCCCAAATATCTAATAAAATTGAAAAGAAAAAAATGGAGAGAAAAAAAAAGACCAACTCGTAATGAGAAAATAGAAGTCTTTATATACATCCAATTAGAATTTTCCGCAAGGGTTCCAATTACTTTCCAGTTATCATATAAGGTGTTTGATCAGTAATCTTATTTGAATCCGTGTTGAGACCAGCAGCGATACAGACCTGAGTGAAGGAGAATTTGTGAACCGCCACACCAATGCCCCTCTCGCTGCTCTTCAGGGTGGCTGATCCCTTGGGTGCGTGCAGCTTCACCACCTGGCTGTCCTCAATCACTACACAGCCCTGGGGGAAAAAAATCATCGGAAAGGTCTGAAACTCCATGCAGAAAATAGGTCAGAACCGTGAGCTATAGAATTTGGGATTTAATTATAACATTCAGATTTAGCATTTTATATGCGACAGTCCTGCGTCTCAATTTGAGTGATGTCACCACATACTCTACCTGATCCTCCTTGTCAGAGAGTTCCTCTTTGGAGAAGGGGCGAACTCTCAGGTACACTTGCAGAGTCTGCGGTTGGGACTCAGCTTCCGTCTATTAACCCAGGAGACGGTTGTCAGTACGGGGGTTCAACCAGGATGTTGAACGTTTGACTCATTTGTGCTTAAACATTTTGTTTTTAAATGATTGGACGTGTCCAGCTGAAGTGACCATAGCCCAACACTGAACAATGAAACACAAAATTGTTCCCGGAACACGAATAAAGAAACTAACCACTGACACCTTTCACCTAAATGTTTCATTTTCAGAAGATACTAAATGAGTGTCAGCAGTGGTAAATTATTACCTTTCAAAATAAAACGGACAAATTCAAGCATAAATAGTGATAGAACGTGCCTGCAAAGAACCAGTGGAAGATAATCGGATGTACTCCGTGGGTCTCTGGAGGTTCGGGGCGCAGACGGGCAGAACGTCGCCGGGGGACTGGGACTCCATCGGGACGGCTCCAGGGTGCGGTCGGGTGATTTCTTCAACGGTAGACTTAATTCCTCTCATCTTCAAGAAAAATATCCCTCGACAGCCTGTTGTCAGAGTGTTCGCCTATTGCAATGCTCCCAATCAATTTCGAATAATCTACTCTTTACTCAATGAACGTCCGTTTTTTTAACTAGTTGACCGTGGTAGAAGTTATGTTAAAAAAAACCTGAGACAGCACAGCCAGAACTACTCCCCTTCGACCGAATCCCGTTTTAATTGATCACAGGTGCTGCTCCCACAAATTGAAGTAGGCCTACTCATCAGTCACGTGTTACTGAAATGACGTCATGACAAGGACCATCAACATGCGCAGATTATAAAGGTCTTACTTAGACCCTCCTTATTTAAATTATAGGCGGCTACTCATTATACTGTATTATAATTGGCTACGGATTGTATATCGTCTGTAATATTTTCGGTTTTTTGTTTCCCCCACTTGTGCATTTGGAAGTGTGGGAAAGTTATTAGATCCGCTGCTTGACAGCCTTGATCGGCCGTGTAGATAACCTCAAAGCGGTCTGGTATTTCGGCAGTATCACCATTCACATCTGTGCATGGTGAATGCAGCGCATGAACTAGCCCTATTCATTACGTTGGTTCACATTTAAAGATCTATGCCTTCAGTATTAAGTGGCTGATGCACCTTCAGTTGAAGAAATGTTTTTTTGGGATGCAGCTTGTGTCATAAGACAACAGCTTGCATGTTATGCAACAACCAAGTAAAGCATTTTGATTTAGAACCATGGTCTAGCCTCATGTCATTGGCGCTTCACTTTACGTCTAGTCAAGCACTTCCTTAATTCATAACATACAAGTTACCTGTTGGCCAATACGAAGGTATTAAAGCCCGGGACCCTTGGGTACCACACACACTACCTATAGGGTCAATTGAATAAGGCCCACGGAAATAATTTACATTCACTCATTGCAACAATCTAATTAGACCTTAATAAGGAAAGACCTAATAAACTATGAAGTGATTTATAATTCCTGTGCATTTGAAGAGTTCTGGTAGTCAAGATATAGCGAGTATTGACATCAAATTCCTGGTTATACATTAATGTCAATTCATGCAGTCATGACATCGATAGCAAGCCAAGGACCGTTATTCAAGACAGACAAACTTCCTCAGTTTCACTTTTTATTACAAAAGTGCTTGTTATGCGTCTGCGATGGTGACCTCCACCTCTACGCCAGGTTCAATGCTGATGGAAGTGATCTGCTTCACAATCTCAGACGGACTGTGAAGGTCGATCAGACGCTTGTGGATCCGCATTTGGAAGCGATCCCAGGTCTTGGAACCCTCACCGCAGGGGGTCTTCCTGGTGGTGATGCGAAGGGTCTGAAGGGAGAGGTGGCATATTTAGAAAAACACAACACCAAAATAGATAGCCCTCCTACCCTTTATGTTTACCAAGCATGAGACATGTTACTTATAGCTGAAAGTTGTCAAGTATCAATAGTGAGCCCACAGGTCACTTGTATGAAGACTACTGCATCTTTAACCCATGTGTTGCAGTGGTTGTAGTACCTTGGTTGGCATGCGGACCGGCCCCTTAACCTTCAGGTTCTTCTCCTTGGCCCCACGGATCAAGTCGGCGCAGACTGGTGTGGAAAAGAAACGCGTCAAGAACATGTCGCTGTGCAGAAAGACGCCGAGTGTTTACTTGAAACATGGCTCAGAATAGCGTATTTTTGGTCATCACGTTTTATCAAAGATAAAAAGTTTTTATCCTCACCGCATGGTTTCAAAATTAGACTACTTAATTCACAAGAAGGTGAACGTTACCTTTCTCCAGGGACTTGACGTTGCGGCTGGTGAGGGTGATCCGGATGCGGTGGATCGCCACCTCGGTCTCCGCCGGGGCCTTGCCGGTTTCTTTGAAAGCCTGAATCAAGGAGGAAGAAATGACACGATCAGCGGGCGAAAAATGTACCAAACTGTTCCAAAACAGTCACCATACGAATCTCCTACTGCTTGTTACACCCACAACAATTTGAGAAGTCCATTAAAACTTCACATGGGCAGGCATCCAATTTAAACATTGGACAGGTCGTTGGATGAGCCGTCTGTCCTTCGCGTTGTTCCCTAAAGGATGGCGTTTCACCCATAGTAGTTTAACTTGGAAGCATGGCTAGCTGTTTTAGTTGGTGACTTCAGGAATCCAGCTGCCTCAGCAGGTAAACATCATTTGGGGCATATTTGGATTCGATTTGTGAACTAGATGCAGGCACGACCCTCTGTGATCCAGCCAGGAGGAAACACTGGAGTGCAGCGCCTCTTCCCGCCATGTGAGGTTAGTGGTTTCACTCAGGTTGTCGTTAAAGTTAAGACTTTCTAACTTCCACACCGATGCACAACAACAAGAGTGGAACCCGTCGACATTCACACAGTAGCTTTACTACACTGGAAAGCTGAATAAACCACGTGTCCAGACCCAGCTCACTATGCTAGCTGTGTTAGCACACGGGTCATATCCTCAATTCAAACCTGGATAAATACTCAAGGCAGCGTATTTGTAAACAAATGGGGGTAATTCAATGTTAAATGCGAAGCCAATATTTACCATTTTTTCGATTCCTGACCGACTTATTCGTTAAGTACTCCGAGCGAACAGCGGTGAGCCAGGAATGGACGCCGCCGGGGTGAAAGCACTAAGAAAGAGAGACAGCGGAGCGGCCTCGTCTGCTTTAAGTACTGCCCACATCCGGGGCTCCGCCACCCCGCTTCTTCTGCGGCTACAGTCGTCTACGCGTGCGCCATCAGCCCCCAGAGGCTGCAGCGCCCTCTAGTGGTCAGAGGAGTTCACCGGCGGGGGCGCAGTGGGTTTACAACACGTTCTGATTATCCATGACTGTATACAGCCCTGCCTGTATAGCGAGTATAAATACACTTATCCCACGGTTGTTGTTGTTGTTGTTATTCACGATGTTTGTTATTTATGATATACTTTTAATCGTTTGCTTTATCAAGAATGGTCTGTCGATAGGCTACTTATTTTGTTTATGTTATAGGCTGCTGTTGCTACACACAATTCGAATATTCCTCCTTTGTGCGATATGGGTCAATAGACGAAGAGAACGAGTATCGACATCCACTTGACAGCTTCAATGGAACGCCCAGGAGAATAAACCGTCACGTGACAGTAGTGTGGAGCTGCAAAGTGAAAAGCCCTTAATCAGCCCGGGCATCAGCATCACCTGTACGGCTGCGTTAGTGGGCAGCGTGGCTTGTATCGTGAGTGGTAGCGTACATGCAAAGATGCCTTCTCCGATTCCCGTGACTCGCCTGCTGCCGAAAGACTTTTATCCGTCTCTCAGCATCGGAGTGTGCAGCAGTCCACTGGCCAAATACGCACATGCTTCGACTCTGAACGTGCCTGCTCAGAGGCTGCACGGGAAGGTGGCGAGCAAGCTGTGGTCGTCGGTGATCCACTGGAAAGAGCTGCAGGCTATGCAGCCCATTGGCTCCGGGGGGTTCGGCTCGGTGTACAAGGCGACGTACTTCGGGGACACGATCGCGGTCAAGAAAGTGAAAAAGTGCTCAAAGAATAAGTTGGCTTCCAGACAAAGCTTTTGGGCAGAACTGAACGCCGCACACCTTCGGCATAAAAATGTGGTGCACGTGATCGCGGCGACGACGTGCGTCCCCGCCAACTCGGAGAACGAGAACAACATTGGCACTATACTGATGGAGTACGTCGGCAGCCGCAATCTCCACCACATCATCTACGGCTCCGCGGACGCTCTGGGGAAGGACACTTGGCTCAGGTACTCCGCCGACATCGTCCAAGGCCTCCGCTTCTTACATGCCCACGGTATTGTCCACTTAGACATCAAACCGGCCAACGTGTTGGTTTCCACTGGGGACATCTGCAAGATCGTCGATTTTGGCAGTTCGGTTCAGGTGGACCGTGCGTGTGAGGCGGGCTCCGTCACGCCCTGTCTGCAAAACGTCGGGGGCACCTATACCCACCGAGCACCCGAGCTGCTGAAAGGGGAGAGCATCACCTCCAAAGCGGACATCTTCTCGTTCGGGATCACGCTGTGGCAGCTGATCACCAGGGAGCAGCCTTACCCCGGGGACCGGGAACACGTTTTGTATGCGGTCGTCGCTTATAACCTACGGCCGCCTCTGGAAGACGAGCCGCTCCTCCGACCGATCCAGGGGGTGCATGCTCCGAGCGTGAGGACGCTGGTGTGCCGCTGCTGGAGCGGGGAGGCAGCCTCCAGGCCCACGGCCGAGGAGGTCCTTGTGGCGCTGGAGGAGCTGCGGTCCAGAGACTGACTGTCCGGGTTTCTGGTGGCAGGTGCATTTGTTTCGATGAAAATGTATATTTTCTAAAAATTTGCCTTCTTTTCTTTTAAGAGTCTTTCCCAACTATTTTCAATTGTGTCCCCTCGCACCCTTTAAATCTATGAGTGCGCTATTAACTGGTATGTTTTTGTTATCATGAAAATATGAATTTATAGGCCTATTTTATACAAATGTCTGTCGTCTTAATTATATTTAAGGACTATTCATCTGAATGTTGTATTGTATGGATGATGTGATCATGACATTTTAATATGTTGGGAATTTATTAAATTTTCTTTATTTTGTCTCGAATATTGTCTAAATTCACCATGTCTGACCCCTCTTGGAAGGAAATGTCAACAAAATTCAGGTTGGCTCATGAATCATAGTTAGTGTTCCTATTTCAGACTACCTTGGGATTATTTGTATCAGTCATATGATTATGGCTGTCAAAGTATAGCCTTGTGTTTCTATATATTCAGCTCAATCAGCACAAAAGTCACCGTTGCCTCCATAGACCATCCATTATTAGAACACCAGTGTTGGCAAGTGCTTTTACCCTTGGCTCTTCGTTTGCAGCCATCACAAGAAATGTTCCAAAGCTATGGAGGAGTCATGTCCTGAACGCCAGGCAGTCCTGAAACCGCTTCATATGGGATGTAAATAATGGGCATAAATCTTGCTCTAGTCTAATAGTGAAGTAACAGGCTAGTGTCTATTTCAGCCAAGCTGAACTCTGAAAAAACTGCACATTTGTTGAATTATTACCCTTGTGAATGTCTTACATAAGGTCCCTTTTTTATTAAGTTTTTGGGTGGATAACTGATTAACATGTAATAATTTGCATAAATCAATACTTAAAATTAATAATTGTTTAGGTGAATGCATGTATAATTGAATACACATGCTCTACCAACTACTACCAACTACTATATGGACTTTCATACACACACTGGATACACAGCGATAACATCAGAAAAACAGTCCTTTTCGGATCCTTCTTTTAGTCTTTATTGAACTTTCATTACATTGTGTAAAACACAGGAGTTGAAGACTGCAGCTCTTCTTTCACTCATAGCAGCAAAGTGTGAAGACCAAATCCTGTTATTCTGCCAGACAATAAATAATCTGTTTCTTTGGATGATGTCAATGTTACAAAAAAAGATAAAAGCTGCAGCATTAATTTCTATTTTACACAACTTATAAACATATATATTCTATTTTTTTATATATTTATATATGCTTGTGTGAATTACTTAGCCTATATTTATAAAAATACAACAGTAGTTTGTAAAATAGATTTTTAAAGTAAAATATAGAAGATTAGCAACATCAGTCTATCATCAACATCATTGTCATCATCACAGGATGTTGAAATGCGACGAAAAACAAAAACCAACATGGCTGGAATGCAGTTTGCTCTGAAACTCCTCAGCTCATCTTTGAAACAACTTGTGGTGTGGAGGGAACTATCATTGTCTTCACTTACTATTATCGTCCACTAGG
>JAOPUD010000112.1:8047893-8060583 GCA_027122715.1 Trisopterus minutus
GAGCCATCGCCCAATACCACAACACACAGGTGAAGAGAAAACAAAAAAAAAAGCATGTGATATTACAGGCGAGTCCGTCAAAAAACAAAGACTACAAAAAAGTCACAGTACAAATAAAAAATAGATATAGCTATATAGTACAACCGAGCACACATTCCGGCAGTTCAGCTAAAATGAAATTGGATAATTTGTTTGTAAAAACGATACAATTAAGAACTAGAAAAGAGGTTGATAGCACCTTGTGGCGCTCGAGAAGTATATGTTAGCAGCTTTATCCAATACCAAAACAAATATTGCAGTATTGCAGTGTTTCTTACATACACATTCAATAAGGTTCACTGGTACCACTGAAGCTTATAAAGAAGGTTGACATGAATTGCTAAAAGGTCTGTGTCTCTCACGGACAAGCTTCTTCTGTTCGTTCTCTGTAAGTGTGCACTGCCTGCACTGAACAGCTCTGGATGTATAGATGAGGGTTCTTTGAGTGGGTCAAATGTGGCTTTACATTCTAAACAGGTTTTTTTACCCTCACTGCAACAAATATGACTGCTTAAAATTAAGCATTTAAAGTAATATCTCCCAAAAATTACATTATTATACAAGTAGATAAGTCTTCAGTTAGAAAATAATATGATGGTCAAAATCAAGTAGTATTTGTTACTTCTTTACCAAAAGTAAGTAAAACAAGTTGAGGTCAATAAGTGAGTGATATCAATATCCCTGTGTCATGTTGTGACGTGTTCAATGTTAGATTTAAACTGACAATTTAACTAAATGTGATCCAAGTGTGGGGTTAAGTGCTACATAATATTGATTATATTATTGATCTAACCTAAGCTAGCTGATTGTTTGCCATGGGCCTTTCTGATATGGGGCCTGTAAATGCAATTGTGGGGATTAAAGTTATGCTTTTGATAAAGGGCCTCCCAATGAGATACACAGAACGCTTGTGCAAGTAAAGCAAAATTGACACTCTGATAGGAAAAACACTGTCAAAATTGTACCTTTTAAAAATAAAACAATTTATATCATATTTACATGTTATTGTTCTCTAAAGAGCTAAATATATCTTCTACACATTTTGTAATAAAGGTTTTTTAAACAAAAAAATGGGAGGAAACAAAAGCATTTACAAAAAGTGCTATGATTACACAACAAAAACAAAACCGAAACATTTCCATTGCTAACGTTTCCTGTAAAACCACAAACCTTCACAAAATACAAAGAGGAAACTTCCATAACGCTTCTTTAAAAAAACTAAAAAACACATTAAACATTCATCTCCAAATCCCAAAATATCACACAGCCCACAAATCAGTTACACTATTTTCCATTCATATTCCTCAGCCCCTTGTCAATGAAAAGAAGTAGGATATTTAACACTATTCTGTTAACCTTTTGGAGTAGTGGAGCAGATAAAAAACAAAAAACATGCCTGTGTGAGGTAAATGACAACACTATTGGGTTATGTACGCACAATAATTAGTATACAATGGAGCAAATTTTCACTTTTCAAAGGCAATCGGTGTGGCAGCTTGAACGGTGTCTACAGTAACGGTTTCCTCGGCTGATGGTCAAGCAACATGGCTACTTTAGAAGGGTGGATTTGACGGGCCACCTTTAGGCGCCACTGTTGCTTATCTCCTTCAGGGACCAAGGCACTTTGAGGCTGCGCGGTTTCAGCACCTTTGGGGTGTGAGATAAAACGGTTTAATGCGAGGCAAACTTTTGGCTCTCACTTCTGACTCACTGATATCTCAGTCGACGGCAATACAAGGCCTCCTTCATGTGAGATAATTTTAATAGCCCCATTACGATACAGGCCCATTTCTTTGATATAGAGTTAGTTTATGACATATCCTTATTTTTCTGATTACTATAGCTTTTGGGAAAATATGGGACACGCTAATCAAATATGTGTGCAATTATGCCAATCGGTACTTTAAAATTGTCTGGTAATAGCGTGTAAAGTGATAAATCAAAAGATACATATATACTTTTGTTGCTGAATTATTTTTGCATGAATGTTACCGGATTAAGTGCTCGGGTTAAGTGCTCAGGGGTTAAGTGCTCTTTTAACTGGCATCGCAAGAATAAGTCTGGAATAAGTTTCCAAAAAATTCCCACCCAACTACGGTTAATTATTTGATGAATATCTTGCATTCAAGAACGGAGGGATTGCAGACAAAGGCAGACTTATTGGCCTCATTGATCACCAATAATAGCTTTAGGGCTCCATTCCTGAAATCACACATGCTTAAATTCATATGAATGCAAATATGAAGGCAATCAATCTACTGAATAATTACAGATTTCTAAAGTGGATGTCTCCACTTACAACCAGGCTCCTCTTGACCTTCCACAATAAAAAATAGTTTATATAAGGCAAGTGTAGTTAAGTTCAATGTTATATTAAATAACAAATTCTTTTTGCCACAACTTTTTAAGGGTCCATGTAAAGGGGTCATAGAAATATACACTTTGAGGTCTAAAGTCAGATTCATCATTATTGTTTTACACCAAGGTTATGAACAATACATTTGCTAATTGACTTGACTGTCCATAAGCAAACCTTTTACACTTAAAAAGTGTATTTTGTTTGCACTCATGTCAAAGTGCAAATTGTAAGCATAGTTTAGGTGGTAGAAGGGGTCAGCGATAGCAGCTCAGTAGCCATGTTGAAAACCATCAGAAATTATTCCTGTGTGTCTCCATGTCCCTCATAGCGATGCTTTGGATGACCATGCAGCGGCAGAGTGACGTGGGGAACCTGCAGGCTCCTCCAACCGGAGTGCTTAAAGGGTAAGAGCACGATACGGTAGAATACTTGAACACGATAGTACTAGATGTCGCTAAATCCTTAGCGTCAAGGCGTTGACTAGACTAGCCGAGAAACTGAGTCTTTTCACGTGTCTGGAAAACCTTGTGCATTGTTGAAGAAAACAATAAAATAAACTAGCAGCCAAGTTTGCATTTGGTAGACTTTGGTTTGTGGTTGATGAACAGAAAGAACTGAAGAATAGTTAGAGCTCCTTTGAGGAGTTTCAGAAAGAGCTGAAGGATTTAAAGACTCCATTTCCCATGAACACTATTGCTGCTTGTCACAAAGTGCTTCTTCAATCCTGTGGTGCATATGTTTTTGTAGGGAACGGTAAGAAACATTGTGGTGGTATGGGGAAAAGGTTTGCCTGTTCTATGATTGTGCATGTGTTTGGCTCCTTCTCTGAGAAACATGATATAGAAATGACTCTACTGACTTATGTTCTTATTGGCTTTTGTCGGTTACATGAATCATCCGATGATGATTTCATCAAAAATGACACTTTTGCGTGAACTCTACTGCAGTGAAATAACGCAGTGAAGTAATATGGTCAAATAACACTGTTGCCCAGGAGTTGCTATTGAGTACCTACTCTATAACAATAGATGACTTCTTTCTTCAGTCTGTGTGTCTATCTGTCTGGCTACAATTCTATACAAGTACAGGAGAAAATAAACATGTAACATCAATAATTTGTGACCACATTCCCACATCACAAAAGTTCAAAGTGCTATATGAAGATCAATGTTAAATGCACCAATTTGCACACTAAGGTCAATCTAAGCTAAAAGGGCCGGGGAGGGGGGTAAGAGAAAGAAAATATCACTGCAAACTTATTTCTACGCCAATTCATCTATATTAAATATTAATATTAAATCCCAATATAAGTTAGTGTGTATCCTGTCAAAGGTTAACACTTGCTGAGTTAGTGGTGGTCTGTGGTATTGGGAATTATAAAGACTGTTGAAAAAAGAAAAAAGGAAAATCCCAATTCAACACATCCCAACATGACCTCTTCAGAGTGTTGCAGAACTTGCCTACTACTGTCGCTGCCTGACATCACGTACGTCGGTCGCTGCTGGTGTCAGTGTCTACACATGTAATCATATTCACTGGACAGAAGTGCTCATGATATCATATCAACAACAAAATACAAAACATGTTACTGGCATCATAACGTGTCCAGAGTAGCCTGGGGGAGGGGGGAGGGGGGAATGCACCCCTCCACGTGGGTTGAAGGGACGCGCGTTCTGTACTGGTGGGGGCAGAGAGCTCGACATGTGTGAGGGAAGAGAGGGAGAGCGAGAGAGAGAGAGAGAGCGCGAGAGAGAGAGAGAGCGAGAGAGAGAGAGAGAGAGCGAGAGAGAGAGAATGGGAGAGGGAACAGGGAGAGAGAGAGAGGAAGGAAACATGGCTAGTCTGCCTTAGAGACCCTGTGCATGCCAGCAGCAGTGCGTGGGCGTTACTGGAAGGCCTGGTGGAAGCGGGGCAGTGTGGTGGGCGCGCTCAAGTTGGAAATGAAGGAAGCGGGCAGCCCCTGCAGAGCCCCCTCCCTGGCCTCCGGGCCCTCGGGGCCCTCCGGGGACCGGACCAGGGCGGTGGGCTCGTGGGCAGGGGGGTACGGCGCCCCCAGTGTCACCGCGGGGCCCGCCCCCGCGGGGTTGTAAGGCGGGCCGTGCAGGGGAAGGAAGTTAAAGAGCTGCGAGAAGTCCAGCAGAGAGGAGGAGGAGGCCAGCGCGTCACCCGCCACGGCCCCCAGCGCCGGCCCCGACGCCGGCATTTTGGACATGGAGGAGGCCTCACCGCTCTCCTCCGCCAGCACCTGCGGCCCCAGCTCCAGCTTGGAGACGGAGAGCTGGGCGGAGGTGGAGGCGGAGGCGGAGGCGGTGGCGGCAGAGGAGGAGGAGGAGGAGGAGGAGGGCATGGCACTCTGCAGCTCCATCAGGTAGGTCTCTAGCTCCCCCTTCAGGCTCTGCTCGCGCTCCTGCGCCGACGACATGGCACCGTATGAGGTAAAGCTGGGCTGTCCCAGCGGGTACTTCAGCGAGAAGGGGTGCATGGGCCCCGGGAAGGGCTCCGGGTCCAGGCCCGGCGCCACCGCTGCCGCCGCCGCCGCCGCCGCCGCCGCAGCGTACATGTTGAGCTGCAGCGGCCGCGGCGGCGGTGCGCCCGAGGGCGGCAGCTCGCCCTTGAAGCCCGCCGGAGGCGTCAGGTCGCAGACGAAGGTCTCCAGGGAGTCGGCCGGCTCCGTCTTGACCCTCAGCAGCTCGCGCGCGTGGCTCTTCTTCACGTGGCGCGTCAGGTGGTCCTTGCGGCCGAAGCGCTGGGCGCAGTACTGGCACAGGAAGTCCTTGCGGCCCGTGTGCACCACCATGTGGCGGCGGACGTCCTTGCGGGTGTAGAAGCGCCGCTCGCAGTGCTCGCACCGGTGCTTCTTCTCCTTGGCGCCGTTGGACGACTTGCCGGCATGCGTCTTCAGGTGCTCCAGCAGCACGGCCGTGCTGGCGTAGGGCTGCAGGCACACCTGGCAGGTGAGGTCGCCGCTGTGGGCGGCGTGCAGGGCCAGGTGGCGCTTGAAGCCCAGCTTGGTGTTGTAGCTCTTGCCGCACTGCGGGCAGGCGAAGGCCTCCTTGTAGGGGTCGTGCGTGTGCAGGTGGTTCTTCAGGTGGTCCTTGCGGTGGAACATCTTCTCACAGTACGAACACTTGTGGTTTTTCTCGGGGGAGTGAGTCGCCGTGTGCCTTTTGGGAACACAGGGAGACACCGGGTCAGGCAGGCGGCTCACGCGCACACACACACGCGCGCGCGCGCGTGCGCACGCACACACACACACACACAAACAGACAACACAGACACACACACAGAGAGAGACACACACACACACACACACACGTTCCAGAAGATAATAAATAAAGGGTTTCACGGAGGCGTGCTATTCATAACACAACAGGATCAGAGAGAAACCGGACAGCGTTGTGTATGGAACAGAAGATGGTACCTGTCAGTGTAGAGAGAGACAGGGCAGTGTTGTGTACGGACCAGAACACGCTACATATCAGTGTGTGCAGAGAGAGACAGGACAGTGTTGTGTAGGGATTACAACACGCTACATATCAGTGTGTGTAGAGAGAGACAGGACAGTGTTGTGTAGGGACCAGAACACGCTACATGTCAGCGTGTGTAGAGAGAGACAGGACGGTGTTGTGTAGGGACCAGAACACGCTACATGTCAGCGTGTGTAGAGAGAGACAAGAGGCGGGGGGTGGGAGTTGAGGACTCTGTACCTTAGCAGCTTGTATTTGGAGACGAAGGCCTTAGTGCACTCGGGGTGGGAGCATCTGTACGGCCGCTCCCCCGTGTGCGAGTACGAGTGCACCTTGAGTTTCTCCACGCTGTTGAAGGCCTTCTGGCACACCTGGCAGGGGAAATTCTTTTTGGGCTTCCCCTCGGCTCTCCTGCGCCTCCCGGTGGCCGGCATGAGTTTGGCTTTCTCCAGGACGTGTGGACGGGGCTCCTGGGGACCCGTGGCCATGGCACCCTAAGGCAGAGCGGCTCCGGGGACGGTGGCGCGGGGCCCGACGCGCTCTGAGGCAGGCTCTCTGTCCAGCGCTATGTGCTCAACACCGCCAGGACTGAGGGGCCTGGGAGGACAGAGCTGCGTTAGCTGGTGAGACGCAAGCACATGAGAAGAGGGCTGGGATCGCTGGCTCCTCTGGACTTAAATGCAGCGCACTTTGATCCAATATTGCCAACCACACAAATGTAGTTTGGCTCATGGTTTGTTTTCTTCCCAAATTCTACTTCCCAAATCATTTTAAGGGAGCCATTTGTACTAAAAAAAATGTTCAAGCCAACACTGGCAATACCGCAACGATATGTAATTTGAAGAAGATCATAAAAACAATTAGATAAAAACTATAGTTAAATTATATGGATTTCTTGGTGAGTATATTTGAATGCTGGTTATTATGGCTATTAAGCTAAACTACTTGGTTGTACTTCTCCAATTTTGTGCTTTCTATCAAAGCGCGTCATTTTGGGAAAAAGTGTTTCTGCTATCATCCAAGTGCCCCTTCAGAATTGGCGCTGTGCCAGCTGCGCGATCTCCGAGCGTTAAATATCACACAGTATCTTCATTCAGTGCCAGTCAGAGCCTCACAGAACTTCTGACATAATCACTTGGGATAACATGTGGGAAAAGGCTGTTCGTTTTATTCTCTCCTAATAAAGAAGTAGTCGTTTTTTAAACAGTAGCTTGAACAAAAACAAAGGTTAAAAAGTAACATTTACATGGATTAATTGATAACTAATTTGGCTAGTTGTTCATATCTCATTCAAGAGCCTGCTTGAAGCCAGGATGAACAAGGATGACTGCTTCAATCCATTTGTGTGGCTCACATTAAATAAATACAAATTAAACATCTAAAGTAAAAGTTTCAAGTGAGATTTCGTTAATGTCATTATGGGAAAAGATAATGGTTCTCCCATTCTTTTGGTTTCATTCTGATCTTTGGGTCAGGCCCCATGTCTGAGTTCTGCCTTTCTTTTCAACGTGTACCAACACGTTTTCCCTCCTACCTAGCTCTCCAGAACTATAAACATACACCACAAACTATCTCTAGTTCTTCCAGATTAATTATAATTAAAGGTTAAGCAATAACATCGACTGTTTTTCAATACGATTGTAATTTGCATTTGAAATAGTATTAGCACAATAAATAAGTCAACGTCATGGCAATCTCTCCTACAATTTGAAAGTAGTTCAAATGTTTTGTGTTTCTAGATATATAAAACCTATATATTGACAAAGTTAAGAATATATGTTTCTTTAGTAGTCAAGATTGTCTTCAACATGACATATATCATTTGGTTTTCAAATGAGTCTTATTCTGTCCCTAAACTTCTGTTTTCAATACAAGCTTAACTTTGAACTCAACATAAAAAAGCCGAAAGCTATCAATAAACAGAGCAGAGAGGCATACAATATCCAACATTGCATAGTTTATCATAAAAGGACGATTATAAAAAAGCAAAACAAGACACATCTTGTATACAGCACTCAATGCCTGCTTCCAGATTATCTTAAAGTGCAACCAAATTGAAACGATATATAGCTATATATAGAAAGAAAGAACACAGAGAGAGAATGTTCACAGATAATTGCTACATGATAACACAGGATTATAGACCACTTATTGGTGCATCCTGGGATTTATTTAACCCAGAAGCTAGAGTATATGGCAATCAATGATCAGTGAAAGACCAGAGGAAAGTGTCAGTCCACAATTTATACATAACACTAACGCAGGGGTTGATTTCTAACTTTTGATTTGATTGTAACTCTTACAATGTTTACTACAACTGCTACTATTACTACTACAACTATTACTACTACCACTACTACTACTACTGAAAGCCTACTACTAATACTAGGTAATAGGAGTAGGCCTAACACAAATATATAACTTAATAAAGTAGTATTTTAGTTCTGAAAAAAATCTATTTTTTAAATGGTCAACATTCAAGATCTCAAGGGTCTATCACACAAAATAATATGTATTAATAGTAACAATAATGATAATAATTACAATAATTATAATTATACAAATAATAATGATAATAAAATAAGATTATAAGAAAACAGAAGCCATCCTATAACTTGTTTAGCTAGATTTCCAGAAACACTTTTCAAAGCTGCAATAGTGTCAATAACTTTTTGTATGATAAACTTAATTTGGTCAATGTAAACATAATGCTCCCTCTTAATATGGAGTGCCTTTATAATAAGTAAAAACAAACCTACATTATCCTACGTAAACAAGGTAAACAAAACAAAGAAAGAGTAAAAAGCACAAGGCTTTTTAGCATTTTTTGCCTACAAGATTTCTGTTCCTCAAATTCACAACAAGAATGGTTTCTGTTTGGCAACAGAGCTTCACCACCACTTCCCAGCACTTTCACATTATAATCAATTATGATTTAAAGCATATTAACAATTAATACAAAACCACCAAACTGACAGAAGCATTGAAACATGATGCTACATGATAGACTGCAATTGAACCAAATAGCCATTGGTCATCCTATCATTTAAAACAAATGACAAACTATGGAAACCAGTACTGTGGATTGAGACCAATATGGTGTAGGTCTATTTAATTAATTGGTTTAAAATCAACATCATAAACACATCACTAAACCACTTTAACCACATGGTGCTAGCATTGTGTCCAGTAAAGCCATCACCACGTCAAAAGGCAACTTCCAGCCATCCAATAACAAAATCTTGCACAAAGTTGCATCAACATTCTCATATAGCCTATCGCCATCTCCACCGCCACATAAGGAACATTTTACAGGATTTTACCTTACCGGGGCTTGTGTACCTCACCAGATCTCTGGCCATGTTATGTAGCTTTGAATCTTTGTTTAGAGATCATTAATTCCACCGACATATACATCTACTACGATAGGCTATTACTTGTTTATACCAATCAGTCAGGTTATTTGCAACCTGCCACAAGCACAAACCCACTGGGCTTGTTACAACTGTCGGAAAGACAGTGACTACTGGCCAGGAGAATTGCTAAACAATAATATATGATATATAAACTAATTACTTTGTGTTAAGTCCTCCCTCCATTTTGTCAGTTTGTTGACAAACAGCGTCTCTCCCGTGTTTTGTGGATTGGGGTTTTTTAAGAAGCTCAGTGGTGGGGAAGAGAACTTGTAGCTGATCAATATCTGCTATGGATGAAAGTGTGATCGCATGGAGCTTGGAGCAGAAGACCCTGATCAAATGCCATTGTTGCCTTCTCATTTGGGGCATTTCGCGTTACCGTTTTGCAAGTGAGATGCTTCATTCGATAAGGTTGTGTTTACACTGCTTATAATGAAGCCTACATGTGAGGCAAAATGCAATGTGAATGCTGGCAGCATGAATTTTGGACACTATTATTGAATCCAAGTGCGCGTGTGTTCCTGTCGGCGGTCATCGCGGTGCCGTTGTTATTACATTTAAAAATAACCAAACTAACTAACTGGGATCAAGTTTTTCCAGTTTTCTTCATTCTGTTAGCTCCTATGGTTGTTAACACTCACGGACATACAACATGACAACACTATAAGGAATGACAATAATTTATTTAAATTTTCTCAGTCCTACTTAAGCCTTCCCTTGGTTTTCTCTGTGGTCCTACACTGGGTACTGATTAACACCAACTTTTTCCTCAGCTCACCCCTCTCCCATAATTTAAATAACCCCGATATTTTAATTCAAGAACTGGGTAACAATTTACTTATTTCACACCAAACTTACCCCGGACGCTTTAACATCCTTTCTGTTGGGTTTTTCTTGACTTTCAACTATTTTCCGAATTTTTAATAATTTTTTTCTCATATTTTTTGCTAGACGCGGCGGGCCTGAAAATTGTTTGCTTTCCCCTCTTTCCAGCAGCCATTGTGTATGCGCTGCGATTCAACCGAACTTGCATTTGGCCACGCCCCCTCGATCGTTCCTCCCATTTCTTATTTTTGATTTGTGCGAGGCCCCTGTCACTTTCGCCTCAATGTCATTTACAGTCCCTTTTAATTCAATTCAATATTTGGACTCGCCAGATGCACTGTCAATCGTTGTAGGGATTCGTTTTTTGCGTTCGCGAACAACAATGGGTTGGCCGACACCGCGGCGAAGCGATCCCATTGGTCCCGGCGTCCCTGTCATTCCATTCGGGCCCTGCCGTCGCGGATCCCCGTGCGTAGTGCGCCTGATTGGCCGGCCGGGCCGTCCGTCACCGTGACCCGCACGGCCGGGCTTCCTGGTGCGCTGTTGCAGGCGGTGCGGGTCAGTGAGTGCAGCGGCAGATAGCTCGACGGGAGCCTCGTGGGCAGCAGCAGCAGCAGCTCACCGCCGCCGCCGCCGCTGCAGCTAGGAGGCTAGTTGCAGGCTAGTTGCATGTCGTAAAGCGTCAACGTGCTACAGCGGTCACTGTTACCGAACCACCACCACCACCACCGTCACCGCCACCACCACCACCGAGTGCATAGAGTACACAATTAAAACAGGCATGTGATGCTGCCAAGGCTGACGTTGTATGTGACAGTATAATTTCTCAACACACCACTCACCGCAGAGTTGTTTCTCTGCGTGTTGTTGTTGTTGTGGTAGTAGTAGTAGTAGTGGTGGTGGTTGAGTAACCTTCGATCTAAGCCATATCAAGGTGCATTTCCTGACTGTTGTGTGGGCTAGAGGTCCATACTGTAAAGGTAAGCTTAATTGCACACCAGTATTTGTTGCACGTCAGTTTTACTCGTATGTAAGGTTATGTGTAGTTGTTTCGTCTGCATCGTCCATATAAACCGATCTCCGTGTAGCTCATGCCGTACATAAGTGTGGGTTTGGCAACTTCAATGAAGGTCAACTTAGAAAATGTCACAAAGTTTCAATGCTGCATAATGAACTGCGGAATATAAATCAGCTGTTTCTCAAACAAACAATATTCGGTCTGGGCCCGGTTTCTCAAAACATATCTGGCAGCCTAATTCTGGTAGCATACTTTATTGGCTAGATAAGGACGTGGAGGTTATTTGGTGATGAATAAGGTTAGAAGTGACAACTTATTTTGGAATTTGATTGCTTTTGTCTGCGCAACACCAACTGTCTTCATATACTTACTTTAATAGTTTGTAGGGCATTGCAGGCTACGTAATAGGTTACTTAAGCAATGATTGAAGATTTTTGTTACAGAATGCATGTACATTGCATTATTTGATTTTGATTTCTATGTTTGAGCATTGTGTTGCATTGTGCATTGTGTTGCATGTGCATTTGTAGGCCTACTTCTTAAACGGCAGAACCAGGGCTTTGTGGCTGCTGGCAATGTGGGCAAGGGCTATTAGGATGTGGTTAATATGTAAACTATTGTTTGGTTTATACTACACATCTGAGACAACGCTAGTGCAATACCATTATCCCGAATGCCCACAAGGTGGATCTGCTGCCTTTCCCAGTTAAAGCATGCTGTGATTTTCCTTTTTTATTCAGTCTTTATTTAGGGAAATCCCGTGTTCATTGGGTATCACACATTATAGGTTTAAATAAACAACCCTGTGAGATAGTCATGAATATTTTCAAGCATTTCCACATGAAGCCGAAACCGTTTTGTAAGGTCTTTGTAAGCAAAGTGAGTGAGACGTTTTATTGCTCTGATTGGGTTATCCTGTTATGAAATTGTGTTTGGTTGCTTGGATACCAATTCCATGAAGGAGGAAAAACTTTGGAAATAATGACGAAATAACAGAACGATGTGCTTTTGTATAAATTAGTTCACCTGAAATGGCTCGCTAAACAGGTATTTATTTATGTAAAGGATATTAAAATGAATGCAGTACCAGGCATGCACTTAATTTATTTTTAATTGTTCTTGCAGGTCAGAATGGATAAAAATACACGTAAACTCCGTAATCAGGACATCAACCCATGCATCGAAGTAAGTTGATTGAACTTCCGCTGAGTGCATGGAATTTCAATAGCTGCCCTAAGAATGCCTGTTTCGGTCATTTTCTAAATGTTCTTAAATAAAATGCTTTTCTTTCCCCTCCAGGAAAGTGATGGGTCTCAGAGGTGTTTGGATGCACACAACTATGATAAGTCCATGTGTTCAGCCTATTTCATAAACTACAAGAACTGTAGAAAGTATTGGGTGAGTATTTTCTGAAAAGCTTTATAATAATGATGACATAGAGGACCTGCAAGACGCTGCTCAAATCTCAAAGATGCTGCTTCCCCACTAGCGGGGAGGTGTGTGTGTGTGTGTGTGTGTGTGTGTGTGTGTGTGTGTGTGTGTGTGTGTGTGTGTGTGTGTGTGTGT
>JAOPUD010000112.1:8060683-8072568 GCA_027122715.1 Trisopterus minutus
GTGTGTGTGTGTGTGTGTGTGTGTGTGTGTGTGTGTGTGTGTGTGTGTGTGTGTGTGTGTGTGTGTGTGTTCTGTGTCTCTGTTACAAACTGACGACAGGCTAGCCGGTGCTGTTGAGGTCCTTCTTGAAAGCGGGATCAAAGCACAGCGATGTGGCTCCTGGTTTGTGTGTTCGCTGAGGTTCTTGGAAAACGGCCACAGTGACTTGGGATGTCATTTTGTGGTATTTTAATAGCATACCTGCAGTGCACGTATATATATACTAACCAGAGAGGAGGCTATTTACTGCAACACTGGCTCAGACGTCCATCACTTCAAGGAGAGGGATGTCAAACCCAGGTCAATAATTTAAAGTCTAGTCCAATGACAACATGCCGGCCGTTGTGTCTGCGTCATATGTTCTGATCACGACGCGTCTCAATATGCCATCGCCTGACTATCCAACCCAATCATCATCATCAACTGTTATTATTAGACTCAAGGTCCATTGAAAAAAAACGTACAATACAAAAAATAGACTATACACGTATACATTAGAATAAAAACATTCCCGCCTCTTATAAAAGGTACTTATACCAATGTCTCCAAAGGTATGACTGGTAGCGTACTGCACTATAACTTGGGTTCGACAGCAGCATTATAATTACATTCTGAGTCATTCAAGCGACCGATAAATCTGTACATAATGTTCCTCATTGTAAGCAACCTGAAGTCTCTGCAGACTTTTAGATTTATTTGACTTTTTGATGTTTTGAACGTATCCCATAAGGGGGCAGTATATAGAGGAGTGAAATATGCTCTAAAAATGGAGACATTTCATGATCAGAACACATTCAATTTTATTATTTATACATTTTCTTGCATATAATGTAAGACACGGTCTAAAAATGTCGTTGTCAGACATTTGATCTATTTTAACGTGCCCAAGGTATTTGGCTTTACAGCACAAAGTTCTTTCCCAGAAAGATACAATTGTGGAAAGTGGAGGTCTTTCTTTGCCCTACATATCATCACGCTCTTATTTTAAATATATTTCACATCATGTTTGGGACCATATTCTGTACACACATTTAACTACTGCTGAAACCCAGCACTACTAAGGGAGAAAATGGCCAAATCATCCGCACTCATTAGATGGTTTATCACAGTGTTGCCAATCACACAGCCTGTTCGACAGCCGTTCAGTTGGTCAGATAAATCGTTCACATACAGGTTGAAGAGGGCTGGTGACAGTAGCCCCCCCCGGTCGAACTCCATTACCAACACTGAAGGGACCAGAGACGATACTGCCCCATCTGACTTGCATATTCTGGTTAGCATACCGGTATGCAAGTATTCTTATAATGCTAGCAATAAAAAAGTGGAAAAAAGTGTCAGACCACAATGTGAAACTATGATTCTATAAAACTGTTATTCTGATGGGAGCTAAGCATTTGAGGCCATTATTTTGTATTTGGTGTACGTAATATTTGCATCAGTCGACCAAAGCAAACTCGACAGCAGCAAAGTACATCACATTTAGTTCCAAATAAAGAGATGACAACCCTTTGAATGTCCCTTTTTGTTTCTTCACAGCATAACCTCATGGTGCAGCGACGGAGAGAGGGGGTGAAGCCGGAGATGCCCACCGCTGAGGAGAGGAAGGAGATCCTGGCTGGGCTGGGGGGCAAGCCGTACTGAAGGGTTCTCCCCGGGGACTCCTTCTCCTCAGACCTCCTGACATCCGGCCCTCTGGGTCTCATGGATTACACCATCACGTCTTGGCTGGTTCGGCGTGGTACCTGTCGAGACTGCAGGGTGGAGTACCTGGAGTACCTGACGGTGTTCCCAGACAACATGGTGGTGCGGGAAGGGGAGGCTGGAGGTTCTAGCGTAGCTGGGTTATAATTGGGATCCTGAGAAGTCCCAAGAAGCCCCATATGTGATGCTCTGTCTCCATCCACGTTTGTGTGGGTCGTGGTGTTGTTTTAAATGATGTGTAACACCTTATGGAAGAGTGAATATTGTACACACTTTGCAGTATGCTGTGTTGTGTGTGACATAATAAATTAAACTAAGTAGTAACACGTGTCCCAGATGTCTCTTTATGCAACTGCAGTCACTTGGCACTTCCTACTACAGGTTCCCAAAGCCGTAGCATCACAAAATGTACAAAGATTAAAATTATACATTTTCCACACCATTGCGTAATGTCTGGTCCGGGATCCCTTGTTGTAGCCCATGACCGGACCCCCTCTCAACGCTAGAACCCTGAGGCGTAGCACTCCCTAAAGGGGACAGTATGTCCTAAACCCACAGAGGTTATCTGTGTGACTCAATGTGCGACAAAATGGGTTTCAGCCATGACAAGACCAACCGGCCAAGTCAACCTTGCAACAGAATTGCGGCTAACATGGTTTCATGTTTTTGTAATCAGTCATCTAAAATCGAATTGCATGGACCGGACCTGGGAACGAGATGACTGCACTACCTCTACACGGATAAGGGACACTCAGTGATGGTTAACTAGTGTAGTGTCTGTGCTTATTGAAGTGCAGCATACTGTCCATCCAGTTATTCTATACATAAACTCTAATTGCATTTCAATTAACTATCCATGGGTTCCTACAAAAAAATAACAAAAGCATTACCTTATCTGGGCAATGCATCAGTTTAAATTAAAATAGCATAGATTCGTCCTGGTTCTGGTTCCAGACTCTCTGGTCAAGGGTCCTACTGATTCTAAATCTTATGTATGATTCAGAATACAACACCTCGATTCTTGCCACTCTACATCTCACTTTTTTGTTGCGATGCACTTTAAATTTCACTAACATGAATAATTAAATTGTATATCTCCCAACCTATGTTTTTGCTTTGATTGTTCTCAGCATCACCTGGAAGTCACTTAATAACTTAATGGAAATATAATCAACTGTGTTTTTACTAATATTTTTTATGATTCTTGATTATTATTAAATCACTTCTGCATTTTGCTAATATGTTCTCTTAATTCGAGAGTCCGACTTTTACTAAACTGAGCCCCCTGGCGCCCATATGTTTCAAATATAGTAAGTCAAGTGAACTATGTATGCGTAAATCTTTGTCTAGCCTAGATGCATAAAACAAATGTTCGGACCTTAAGCATTCATACTTTATTTTCCTAAATAACTTTTGATTGATCGTTTTAGGATTCGACATATTCTTTTTGCTTATACATTCCTGTAAACCGAGGATGTTCTAATGCTACAGTCAGACCAGTAGATGGCGCACTCGGTACACTAATGACGAAGAGTGGCTCGAGCGTATGACTAGATTATACCTGTTCTAGCCTTCTTTGCATTTTACACATGAACAGACCTGCTTCATCATAGTTGGTTTCCTTGTATTTCCACCCAATCATTGTGGTTTAGTTTTGTCCTTTTTTTCTTGCCTCAAGACTGCAACACATAAAAGACACAGATACAACTGCTAACAACATAAAAGCGAACTACGCAGTTGACCTAGTCTTTGTTTTTCCTGAGGCGTTAGCATGGATGCTCTTGTCGAGGCCTGTCATCGTTTAGGGTAAGTATATTAGTGTAGTATATTAGTATATTAGTATATTAACTTTAATTTAAAATATAAATCCCCATTATAAGCTGTGCTCATGTGTTTCTCTCTTCTTTTTTTTTTTTTTACCAGCAGCATAATCAACTTAACCCCTGATTTTAAGCGAGATTTTTATTTTGTGATACCTCTTGTCATCTCAAATATGGGCCAGATTACCTGTTTGGATGTCTCCTCTGATCACTGCTGCCAGACGTCTGAGGAGCGACCGGGCTCGCCGGAGGAAGGCCTACAGGTTAATGCAGTGCAAACTGGTGGGTTCCAGATGCAAACAAGACACTTTACACTACAACCACCTACTCTTTTTGTGTGCACTCATAGCCACCTGCATGGAGGCTTTTCCCATCAGCCAAGACCTGGTTTCATGGTTAAACGGTTTTGTGTTCACACCAGCGACTGAGGTAAAGTGTAGAGGTCATGCCTTTGATACAATGTGAAACATTGTCTTGGGTGCACCACCCCTTAAGACTGCCCTGCCCCTTGAAAATACAAGACCTACACCAGCATAGCACTTTGTTTCGTTTTTTATTTTATTTTTGCCGCACTGATTGAAGTGTTGCTGCTGTGGGTGAAACAGAACAAGATGGGACTTTGTGTATAACATACATACCATTAAGATAATAGCCACCAGTAATGAACAGTCAAGCTCATTCCATCATAGGAAAGGCGAGACGCCTCCAAGTGATCAGTGTTTCGGTGTTTGTCACTCGCTTCGACACCCTGGGATTTTGCCTAGCAACACAATGGCCTGGCCATTTATCTCAGGTTGCTTGCAATACTGGAGGGACGGACCATAGAGAGTGACCAGTGTCTGAATGGGATCATTCTAGACGCTGGAATCTTTATTAAAATAGTAGAGAAAAGTGTATACACTTCCATATATTGACAAGTTATGGTGGTATATTATACCACATGAATGTATTGAGAATTGGAGTCTTTGAATATACATATACTGTATATGCATACACATAAAACCCCTCAGGTTGACCAGTAGCTGGTCCAGCCGCCCAGATGAATGTATTATTCCACAGCACAGGATGGACTCAAGGTAAATGGGTTATTGTAGGTATGTACATCACTGATGTACATTTCTATGCTGGCTGAATATCCTCCACCCATGTGTCTGTTGCTGTCTGAGTCAGTAATGTCTCATTTAAAAAAGGCACAGGTGTTACATTATCATACAAACAAATGTGAAGTGGATGGAGGTGTTTGGGATTTTGAAGCAATTGTAAACCAAATCATGGCATGTTGCCTTGACGTCTTTTCCAAAAGATGGCAAAATAATGAAATAAAGAACCTTTTTGTCCCTGTATCTTTTTTTTTTTGTAGGTCTTTCACAATGTGGGTGTGAAGGAGGAAGGAGGGGGCCATCCTACCTACGTTTACCCTGAGCAGGTGAAGACATTCATCCGCTCTGTCTTCCCAGAAGACATCCGTGACTACCCGGACCCCTGCCACCCACAGGTGGGCCGCCCTCACACTCTGCCTCCAATCCCACTGGTCTGATTAAGCATTGGTGGTTAGGAATATTAAAGTTAAATATGCATAGAGCACCGGCAAACAGACATTATGTACACAAATAGGTACAAACAAAGATTCAACTAATTCATATCTTAATAGATTCTAGACCCGCTGGTCTGATTTGAAAATGTAAGCATGTCAATCATCATGTAATCATCACTCTCAAGCATTACAACCGAAAAAACAAAGCATGGAAACCTAATCAATGTGTGAGTATTATGGATATACAGTAGATTTTTGGTTCAGTCTGACTGAAAATCTATCTAGAGAGTGCGGGCTTAAACGTTTTCAATGATGTATTTTTCTAATTAAAGAAATGTCATTGAGATTATTAATTTATTTATTTTTGTACTTTGTGGGATTTGAATCCGGACTTTTGGTGATGTTTATCTCTGTGTCCCTCCAGGTAGTGTATATAACAATGGAGGATCTGCACAAACTCAACTAAAGCATATGTTGCTTAAGGTTTTCAAACATTCCCTAGTTGCCAAGGCCATATTCTTTCTTTGGGTTTGTCTCCCATGTTAAGCGCCTCATATTTGAAACAATGCCTGTTGGTTTTTTTTTCCATTAAATTGTTTTAGAAGTATAGAACAACCGGTTATTTGTGTTTTCAATATGTGATGGCTATCTAACTACTGTGTCAGATATTAAACATTCTCTAAATACAGATTAGATGGTTAGGGCTTTAATAATTGTGCCTTTGACCGTCGGAAGATAGGTGGCGCTGGAGTATCTTGATTAGACATGAGAGCTTTGCATTCTATTTAGAACTTGTCTTTACAACAAATCTAAAAATAAGAAAATATCTGTCAGTTTTGTGCAACAATACGAAATTATCATCATTGCTATACCTTCTATAATTAATTGTACTTTTTAAATTATCAAAGTTGGTCACTACCAAATGAAAACTACGTGTGTACAGACATCCGGTTTGGAAGGTTAATTATATGTAAAGTGTAAGTTTTAGAAAGACAACGACTTTTACTTTGAAACACGAGGTACGTTCGAGCGGAAACGGTCGGTGTGCGTTAACCCGTGTTGCTGTGAGCTTGACATGTTTTGCTGAAGTTGCGTGTGTGCGGAGTACACAACACGCGCTGGACGGGAGGGAATACACACCTTTGGAGTAAATGTTTTGCTGGTCGCTCGTTTATTTTTGAAGGGCTTGCATGACGGAAAAGTGTTCCACGTTCAAGAATGTAAAACTTTTTACAAGTGCCATGCTCGGCCCGAGGACGTGGCTTGGATAACAATTAAGATTCTATATTTATAGAGGGCAGCCATTTAGAGTTGTCCGTTACGAGAAGATACCGTGGAAGGAAAAATGGATGATGAGGATGATAATAACATTGCGAGCTTTGGCCCGAAAGAGGAGAGCGCTGGGTCCGCGGACGGTGAGGGGGGGTCGGAGGGGCGCTCCGAGCTGCTCATGTGTCTTACCTGTCCGCCGGAGAGGTACCGGACCGCCAAGTTCTCGCTCGCAGCTTACGTTCTCTGTTGGGCGCTGCTCAAGTGGTATCAGGTAAGATTTAATGAAAGCGTTAATAAATTAATCTGTTCGGCGCCCGTTCAATTTAAGCGAGCAAGAGCGTCAAAGAATTATCAGGACAGCTGACACAAATCATTACTTTTTTTGTCCATGTCATAGGGCCTGGTCTCTGGACGTCTAAATCAATTTTGCATTGTTTTGTGAGGAACAACCCCCCCTTGCTGATAATAAAACAGATCTAAAACCAGACCATAGGCTAACTTTATTGAATATTAATGGCCAGTTTAAGAGACCTGCACAAGGAATAACCCTAAATACGTATTAGATCACATTAACATTGGCCCATGTCCTGAGTTATACTCATTTATTTCTTCTTGACTTTTTTATTTTTTCTCATGTTGACCACTGTCATCAATGAGGTCACAGAATAAAGTCCACTGTTGTTGACTTTATATGTAGCTGTGACTGCTTTCGTTACCGATACCAATGAGTAGCCAACTATTTCCTCAAGTGGCACAAATGTCATCCTAACGCCCATGGGGGGTTGGATCCTGACCGTATGGATGTCAGGGCTGTTGATACCACTGAGAGTTTCACCGCTGTTTCCTCCATGTGTAAATACTTCCTCATTGGAGGCATGTAGAAATTTATGATGGAAGGCAGCCAGCTTTTAGCTAATATCACAGGACTGACTAGGTTTTCCTGTTATAAACGATCACCTGCTATGTAACATAAATCTCAGCCCCTTGTCTTCTTCGGCAGTATTTGCATGGCCTCGCAGCAGTGAAGACAGGCTAAGTGGCACAGATATCACTGCATGCCAAGTTGACAAACCATTAGCCTGCCTTCTAAGGAGAGGCTGTGTCAGCAAAGGAGGGAAAGGTGAGCGATGGTGGGGGGTGGGGCACAACAACCCCAGCTCACTACCGTCCTTGGAGGCGGGGAGGGAAGCAGGCCCCCAGTGAACCCGGGCCCAGGTTCTCGTGGCTGCCGCTGCGCCGCTGTGCACCGGGACAAGCAAGGTCATGTCTTGAGTTTGCCTGTGGGCCCCATCCTCCCTCTTCCCCGTCTCCCTTCTTCCTTCTCCCTCCGCCTTGGCTCCAGATGCCAGGCAGGGAGGTGTGCTGCTGCCGGCGCAGGCCCCAGGCCGGGCCGAGACTCTCCGTGCCTGTTGTCTGTGTGTGTCTGCATTACTGAGCTGCTCTCTCTCCCTCCCAACATGCCAGTGCTGCGTTACAAGTCTAAGCTTCTCCTTGGCAGGAGTGTGAATGAAGCGTGATGAGGTCACTCAGAGTGTGTTCCTGGCCGTGGACGGTAATGGCACGGGGGTGATCAACATTCATTAACTGAGAGGAACATGCTAGGGGAACAACTAGTATTTATTTTTGGTTCATTTTCCATTCAGTGTCTGCCCTCGGGGACTGCGTAGGCGGGACGCCACCAGTGTACAGAGCGATTGTCCTCGCCTTGGGCAAGCGCCTCTTGTGTCACAGTTGAGGTAGAAAAAAACAAAGCCCGCCAGCCCGAACAGTTTGGAGAAGATAAAGGACCGTTCCCAAAGGCTTTCCTTTGACTCGTCCCCATGGGTGACTGGGCATGTTAACCCCCATAGACTAACAGCGCCTCTGCTCGCTGACAGACAAGTGATGACTTGTAGTGGCGGTTTCCTCTGACTCGGCTCCTATGCCTTTAACACTCCCCGGCCTCCGCGCACGTTCCATTATCTCTACTAACCAGCGCTTCACCCGCTGGTTGAGTGTCCTGTAAGAACTTATTCATTAAGGGCTGTTAATAACATGTCTCATGTTTTCATTTCCATGCCTGGAAGGCTTGGTTGAAGATTCATAATTACACGCATGCCGTGATTGGAAACCTGCAATGAAGAAGCTCTACTCCGTTAGCATCAGAACATATATATATACTGTATATATATATACATATAGCTATACGTTTGGAGTGCGTTGTTTGAAGCACACTTTAAATAGTAAATATCATGGTGGCTATAGTCCTACACCATGTGCCTTGTCAAAAGCTTTTTATTCTGGGGTTTGACTAAGGATTAGTTGTCCCTGAATTGCAGCATAGTTTTTTTCTTATTTTCAATGTTTTCAAAGACCCCCCCAAGGTCGAGTTAACCCAGAATATCCGCTGCTCGTATTAAATAGGATTAAAGTCTACAGTAACAACGTCTTGTTTGTAATTTTCCAGTCACACTATTTGGACCCATTTCCTTATTTGTCGTCTTTCTCCACAGAATTTGTTCCATGTCAATTGTTAGCATTGATGAATATAGTCTTTGCACACACACTTTCCATTAAAATTCTACCTGAGGCTAAATGGGTAATAAACTCAGACTCTTTTTGTCATAATAGAATAATAATGTTTTTTTTAAACAATGGGTATTGGGTAACACCAAATTTGGCATTAAAATCCGAATCTTCACGTCTGGCTAGCCAATCGGTATCTGTATATGATATTATACTATCTTGCCATCAGCTACAAGGTGCACATGCTAATGACTAACATGAGCACAACCATAGCATCAGTGTAGTACTTAGAGTAAGGAGAGTCCTCAGGGTTGTGGAACGGGCTGTGAGGTCTTGGGTTTAACAAGCCGCTAGATGGGACGGGTCAGAACGGAAGCTTGAGTCTTCGCCCGTCAATAACTGCTCTCATTAGGCTTGTCACTCACCGACGCTTCCAAGAAAAAAATTATAAATTATATATAAATATCTATACTTATACTTTTGGGGGTATTGAGAAGATTGTGTGTGTGTGTGTGTGTGTGTGTGTGTGGATGGATGTGCGTGTTGAACTGTATGCGTCGACATGGTACCAAGAATAGGAATCACAGTGGACGTATAGGACCAACGCAGATATTTACCACATTTAGGTCAACCCACCGTTCATCAGAGTGCATGTTTTGTTTCAGTGCAACCCCTGAGCGTGGAGTCCACCCGCCACAGGTGTCCTTCCCACCTGAGTCGAGTGTGCTTATCTACAGTACCTAATAATAATAGTGTCGTTCGTTTATTTGTTGTTGGCTTATTTAAAAGTACAAAAAGTACACTCACACTCATGAGTCATCATAATGCTCTTCACAGCTCACAATGTATAAGGATCTAATGGTTTTGCGCCTTGTAAAATGATTCTACATTTCTCTTTCCTCCACAGAAACTCCGGTGCCATTCTGTCTCCTTACAGGTAAGCTGAGGGCAGACATTAGACATTAGATGGTAAAATAGTAGTAGTAATAATAGAAAGTAATAGAGTTCAAACACAGCACAACACTCAGAACACACTGAGTTCATCACAGAACACTTGAGGCTCAGCCCCTGCTTATTTCACTGGAATGGAAATAGTGGGATCTGTTATGGTTGAGCTGTAACTCTAGATGGATACCCCCATTCAACCTTTCTCTGTATTCATTGTCCTTCACTTTGGATAAAAGCATCTATTTAATGGCTAAACAGTAACATTGCCTCAGTAGGCTGAGCCAAAGCTGATGTAAAAATGGGATCATTCTAAGAACACTCCACTTCGTAGGACATTTCAATGGCTTTGGTTCCATCAACCTTTACCAAACATGTCAACTCTTGGTAAAACGACACAAATTACAAGTTAAGATGACAAACATGTGCGCAATATCTTCATCTCAAGGCCTTGTTTAGCCGGTTCATACCTGTCTCTAGGGCCACTTCATTCCCCATGCTTAAAGCGACTGTCCGGTCCCTCTTCACTGTACTCCATCCAATCCATCAAGGCACAAAAACATAATATAACACAAAATATATGAGAAATATTAAAAAAAACATAGCAAATGCATTTTCAGTAGAGGTACAGCAATAATAAGACATTTTGACTTTAATGCAGTGCATTAAAAGGAAAAGCATCCTTTGAGACAGCATGAGGTTCCTTTGAAGAATTTGTTTTTACGAGAGAAAGTGAATTAGAAAAGTGGTTGAATGGCCTAATAATAGGTTAACTCTTGGTTGTCCTTCAACAAGATCGCTGGAGACGCCAATATAAAGGATTCAGAACACTCTCTTCTCACACATTTCAACACATATGAGACTAATTGGGCTAATTCTATTCAGACAACTTAACTTTTATCGTTACTTCACCGCTATTTCCCTTTGAACCCGCCCCTGTAACCGATCTTCTCAGGGCATGGGACTGCACATATTGGCAGCACATGTTATAGGGATAATCACTGTGGGTGTTAAAAGATTAGGGGAGCCTTTATTGGAACGTGGGCTTTATTGCGGGGTGCGCTCCACCTCCCGCCCCGCTTTAATGTATTCCGGATCATCACTAATGCTCTCCGTCTTCAGGCTTCAAAGGGTCATGTGGCTTCAGGTAGCCGTAGAATAGTAAAACTCAAATGGTGCTTTTGGGGGCTGTAAAAAGCACTTCCCACACCGTGCACCCTTTGGCGGGCATCTCCCTGACGTGCCGCCCTCTCAAAGAGTAAACAGGGTTAGGGTTAGGTGTTTATGTGATAGTATAGTGTCGATATATGTGTGTATATATAACAGTTAGGCTGTTAATGCCACAGCCCTGTTTGTTATTGAGACAACCTGCAACTAGTCCAAGAGGCTCCCCATGTCTGGCAGATGCCCCCCCCCCGCCCCCCTCCACCACCACCACCACCTCCAGCAGACCCATTCCTCTTTGTCGTGGTGGCAGCTCCCCGACACAGTGCGAAATCGCTTCCAGCACCGTGAACCCTGAGTGAACCCCACTGTCCTAGTGCCACCGGAACACCAGGCACACAGACACGCTTCCAGGCACGCACACACACACACAAACGCACACGCACACGCACGCGCACACACACACGCACACATGCTGAGGGAAATCCAATGTGCATCGCACACTCTGTAATTTACAGTGGAGGACAAAACGTTGAATCCATTTGAAGCCTGTGGAGTTTAGAAACCACAGAGCGCAGCCGTGATGAGAGAAAGGGTAGTGCTGTCTGCAGGAGCGGTGGGGAGCTTGTATCTGCCTGTCTGACTGACTGAATGACCAAACTGCATTATTAGTATGCAGAGATGGTTCTTTGGTAGGTTGCATTTGGGATTCATATATATGCTTCAATGAAATAGCCTTCATAAAACTCATAGAAAAAAAAAAGCTGCGCTTTAAAATAGTCGGGTCATCCTTTCAGCATATCCTTTTCCAATTTCTGGAAAAGTCCTTGTCATTAAAAATAAAAACAAGCCGGGCCACATAACAAGTAGTCACAACGAACCGGGACTGTGGGCTGGCAGCGGAC
>JAOPUD010000112.1:8178857-8189849 GCA_027122715.1 Trisopterus minutus
CATCTCTGGTTTTTACAGCTCTAATGTTAATTGCTGCAGACTGCTTTTACAGATTAAAATTAACATGTAATTGCCCCGATTTTCATTTCAGAAATCTGGTCACCTTACTGTATAGGCTCAGGTCTGGCGTGTTCGCATGGGCTTTCGAATTGATGCCGGAGTTCGACAGGGTACAATCCGGGTTCAGAATGATGCCCAGATGTGACGCAGCCAATCATTTTTGGTGTACAGGCAGTAGTGTAGTTTTTGTTTGTGTAGGGGGGCGGGGGACAGTCATTTAGTCTGAGTACTCTGCACCCACTTCTATGCTTTGCACACACTGCGGTGATCGAACTGAAGCTCAATACCACAAGTTCGCAAACCTGCGACATTAATTATTATAATTCATCCATGTATACCAATAACCGCTTCAACAAATAACACATGGTTTAACAGTTTAATATAATTATTGGTAAGTGTCATTTTTATTCCATTTTTGGTCTTTACAATACAAAACAAGAACCAAAAGAACAACATACAAGACAACTGAACTCAGGTGACTGAGGCAACATTGAAGAACCACAATACAAATATAAATAATAAAAACAAGTCGAAAAAAAAAAAAAGATAATGTTTAAGAATGGGCATTAACCAGAGCAGGCACAAACTCAAACTTCCATCATTCCTAAAATAGTAAAATAAATATATACGATGCGACAAAATGCATAACATGGCATCCTGAAGAGGATCCACACACCTGGCATCACTTTGAGTGACAGCGAGGACTCTTTGCTCCAGACACTTTGTCACACTGAATTAGCAAATCACTTTTCCTTGTCTCACATTCGCATTTGACCCTTGGCATTTCTGTGACTTATTGTATTACTTAGTTCCTTTGGATTGACGACTTTTGTTGCTTTTGCATCTGCCACAGAAGGTAAGTTGAACAAGCATTAACTGCATATACCTATACACACACATGCATTCAACATGGTAAAGGGCATATGGATCTCAAAACTGAAATAATAATATTAATCCAAGCTCTCTTTTTTTAATTATATATATCTATATATATATATATATATATAGATATCGCACACACGCAAAATAAAAAAGGTCCATATAGAAAACTTTGAATAAAAACAGTAGGTCAGTGAGCATGGAGACCTGGGATGATATGCAGCAGGTTATATAGTGCCATAAGATTAGCAGCCATCTCTCCGCCTGCTACGGCCGTGGCTGTGGGTCTCTCCGTCCCCCCGTGAGAGGGCACATGACTGTGATTCTAGCTCACATTATGCTGGTAGAAAATCAACTGGTATAGGACACTGGAACTGCAGGTCTTTACCCCCCAAAAAAAGAGTGTGTGAATACATATCAACGATTCTGTGACCTGGGGATAGAAGAAAATATGCAGCATGAGTAGAAATTTTGAATGCAATATCATGGAGGAACAATTGGCAGCTGGCGGCCAGCAGAATGGACTGCTGGTCATTCACCGGTGTGGTGGCACGTAGCTAACAGACCAACGCTACTCTCCATTCACCACTGTGGTGGCACGTAAACGAAGGGGACTTACTCCACTGTTCATTCACCACTGTTGTGGCACGTAGCTGTAGGTGGGAGTGCCGGGTGGGCGGTAGGTGACCTGGTGGGGCTGGACCCCAGCTGGAGAATGGGCGGTCAACAGAGTTCCTGCGGATCATCGCACACGTTCAAAGTTTTCCATTTGCAGAGGAAAGAACAGGATTCAGAATAGGGCTGGGCTGGGCTGGTTAACCCTGACTCCAAAATGCCAATGCACAGAATAAATTAAATGATAAAAACGGTTTATTCTTAAACACGACCATTGCTAATGAGGCCGGGTAGCAGAAAATCAGTTAGAAGTCATGCAACGCTCACCGGCTGACATGGCCATGGTGGTCCCGGCCATCATCCCCATGGCAACGCCACCATTATGGCGGGGCTGGGGGATGGGAGGGGCATACATGGTAGCCGGCATGCCATTGGGTTGTACCACCGTCGTGTGATGGATGACATGTGGTTGCGGGGCATAGAACGGCTGTGTGTAATAGGCGCCTTGCTGTTGTGATGGCATCAGAGCCTGCTTCAGCAGGCGGAAGAAAACAAAAAAACACAAATAATCTAGATTAATAATTAACAATAATTAAAGATTAACAATAATCCAATAAACTAAAGTTATGTGGAAGTGTAAACCATCTCAGTTGAACCTACGTAACAGGGTGTCATTACACCAAACGTACACTAGAGGGTGATCTATCAACCGACAAAATAATCGAGGTGCACAACATCTGAAAGTAGCAGACATGATCTCAGTCAACTGTGAAAGAATAATAAAAGGCTAAAACATACATGGGCCTGGGTGGCAGTGCACAACACCAATAGTGTTTTAATTTGAATACTAGGCATGTTACAACAGTCAACTCTTTGTCCATTAGAGAAGCAGTCCTCCCTCTGTCCGCACTGACCTGTGCGTAAGGGTTCTGCTGGGGGTAGGTGTTCCTCATGGGGTAGACCGCTGCATGGTAGGGGTTGGGGGCCGTGGAGTAAGGGGGAACCGCGCCCGTGCTGGGAGACATCTTAAACGGTGCAGCGTAGCCTGACAGCGAAAGGAAGAAACATCACAGGTTCAAACACATAGGCCCAAACTAAGTTAGTGATGCGATTTAGAAATAAAAGGTTGTCATGCGGGGGAAGCCAGCAGCATGGTACATTCCCAACGTCATCATCTTAGAGTCTAATCAATTTCAGGGTGCATTCAATCAACATGTCAACTGTGACGACCAGGGGACAATGACCTGCTCTCTTCTTCTAAAAAAGATGGTATAATAGCATGCGTTTACTAATCAATGTCCATCCTCTATGCGTCTCGTACAAAGAGAGAAAACTGTGTTTCATTAGGGCCAAGTACCATTTTGGTTGTTATGGAGACTTGATATCTCCAAGTAGATGGCCTCTCCTTGTGTACGTGTCTCAAGGGGACCAACCAGGTCCTCCTTATATAACTTAATACCAGCATCCACCAAAAGCTGAGCAAACAATAGCTGAAAGTCTATAGCATGGCTCACTACTAAGAATAGCTGTATGCCAGCTGTGTTAAATGAATCTTTATTTTGGAGTCTTGGCACCTTTTTGTGACCCGTCGTGCACAGGATCATGAGTCAGCGTTTCCATTATAAATCAGTAACACTGATTTATTTTAAATAAAAATGATAGTAAATTGTAGTGGCTATACTCTACTATGCATGTATTTCACTACTGCATCCGCTGCCAATATTAATGTTTTTTTTAATGCTTTTGAATTTGACACAAGGACTGGCTTAATATTTCCCCACAACTCCTTAAAAGCCCCATTGATTAAAGTACTTTTTGAGAGAACATTGCTGAAATGTTAATGAATGAGAGAGGGTTCTAGATGATCGATGGTGTCTGGCTGTACAGGTTGTATATTTTACGTGCCCTGAGCTTTTGAGTTGGTACAGTTGCACTTAAGAAGTGTGCGTCCTTCAGAATAACACATTACCTTGCCACGTTTTATTATTGCCACGGTTTTGATAAGCAAGACTCAATAGTTTGGTTGGGCCTGTGGTAAGAATGAATACATACAAGCCTACTCACTCATTTTTAAAAGCTTGACTTTTCTCCTTTTCCTCTAACTTGTTTTCTTATACCTCCCTTTCATATTTTTCAGAATTGTACATAATTGATTGGCTTAGAAGCCACAATTGGAATGGTTTGTAGACTTGGTCTGTAGACTTTCTCCCCTATCCCAGCACTGGACAATTGTGTCTGTTAAAATAAAATACTCTGTCAAAACTATTTCCTAACAAATGTATTGTTAATTACCTCTGATATAATACGCAGGAGGATGCAGTATTTATTGCATCATTCTGCATTCTGGCGCTCTGTGACCAATCAGTTCTGAGCCAACTATATGTGTGGGGGGCAGAGCCTTGCACGCTGAGGAGTGACCTTCCCTTGTCCTTACCTGTGTGAAAGGCTTGGTTGGCCCCTGGGTACAAACCGGGAGTGTACGCAGGGGCATATCCAACAGGAAACCCAGCTTCCATGATGAGAACAGAGAGAAAAACAGAGAGACGTGATGACAGGTTAATGAGAATAATCACCGCAATCAGTGAATAAACCACACAGCCTTTTCGATGTACCATAATAAACAGGTATGGACAGAGTCACACAACAAAGGGTATCTTACCAGGGTAGGCAATACCCTTTTGGTTGGCATAAGGGACCCCTGGTTGTGCAGGGTTGTAAACAGGGTTCATTATTGTGGCTGAAAGACAAGACCTGCAAAATGAGAATAACAAAAACACTGCAGCCACTATTGATGGTCAATAGGTGACAGATGATGATGTGTATAATTAGGTTAAGACCAAATTAAATGGATACGTCAATGTATTATGAACAGATAAATGTTGTCTCGTTTTGACACCAGGCCCAAGTATACTTCTACACAAAACATTGACTCTAATTATAAAGAGGGACCTTTACATGAGAGAATCTAACAAATAAGTCCAAGAAAAATAGACATATTGATGGAGGTGGATGCCAAACAATTGTATGTCAAGATGAGTTGCATGACAATCCTATTTTGCAAGACCAGAAACGAGTGGACTGGAAACACAAAGTGTACACACGCACACACACACACACAGTAATTGACGCATCACTGTCAACAAGCTACCAGCTAGCTAACAAAGCCTGTGGTCGATGGGGTCAGTCCGCTGTTCACGCATGCATAATGTGCATATATGGCACGTTGTGTTGCAAAAAACAATGGTAGATATGAACCGATTGCAGGACTACACTGGATCGTAACACCGGGACAGCGTCGGGCCGCGGAGTGTTTGGCACAACATTCACCTGACCGTGTGTCACCCCCCGTCACCTCGTTCTGTTGTGGAATACAACAACATAAAATCGATTAATGCTTAATCTTAATTACCTAAATATGCTTATAGTCCAGGTGAATGTGCCTTAAGGTGTGCTGCTGTGGCTAAGCCTGTGTCTGCGGGTCGCCCTCCGGGTCCTGGTCCTGGTGTTGTGGTTCCAGCGCTCGCTCAACTCTTTTGAGCAATGCGCGTCACATCCGGCGGTCCGGTCACGTGGTCAAGATAACGACCGCGTCATTGTCTTGTTGTGTTGTTATTATTTTTGTATTACAATGATAATTAAATTCGCTATTGAATCAAACATTTATAATTTAAAAATCGTACGCTTACAGTACAGCCATCAAGACCGTGAAGTAGACCTTAACCGAACGATTTGGATTTAAGGAGATGAATTGTACACTGTACAGTCCTGGCAGCTGAAAGGTTGTTTTAAACGAAGCGATACCTTAAAAAAAAAAAAATTATAATAAGAACTTTAAAAATCTACACTAACTTGTAGATTGCTTCTAAAACGCATTTAGAACGTATTTAACTATTTTTTTAAATCACAAAGGTGTGTATGTGGTGCGGAGCGTTTTATTCCTTCTTTTTTTTTTACCTCCCATCTTTCCTCTTCCAGGACCTTGATGCATCGCTTCCTTTCAGCCATTAAATTGGGCAGGGTCCAGATTGTTGTGTTTTTACCGCAACCCTATGCGAAATTTTGCCGCACAATGACCAAATTCGGGCACTTTATACATGTTAGCAATTTTTACATGGCATAGATGAGTATATTTTACAGGTATATATCGTCATTAAGTCAGATAATGTCGGGAGCGGCCGCTGTAGGTGCGTCCTCTTTCATGGGCGCAGCTGCGGCCGCTAGCTGTAGCTCCGCCGGCTCTTCCTACGTTACAGCGGGTGGATGCACCGGGGTGGCCGGCAGGTTGCCTGGCCGGGTTCTTGAGCATATATTTTCATATTTGGACTTGCCTGATCTAATGCAATGCTCGTTAGTGTGTTGGCACTGGAACGCCACCCTGGCCGACGAGAACAGCGAAGTGTGGCGCAGTCTGTGCGCCCGCTCCCTGAGCGAAGAGGCGCTGCGATCTGACATTCTGTGCAACCTGCCCACGTACAAGGGGAAGGTATGTGTACCCACCGAGCATCGTTCAATTGCTGGACACTAGGAATAGTTTGATTACCTCGGGACAGCGGCTGCACGACTCTAATAAGGATGTGTGTTTCAACTGTCCAGCAAGGATTGCTGACATGTTTAGCAACATCAAGTATTGTACATGGCTGTAAGAATGCTGGATGATAGATTAATTCTGACAGCAAACGAGATGGATGATTATATATTTCTAGGGGTTGTGCCCTGTTTCCTCTTGTAACTTTCCCCTGGTACTTTTGTACCAGACACTGTGCATGTAGTACACGGCTTGTTATGATCAGGGATGTCTGGCTCCGTCTTGTGTCAGGTTGATTCCCGGGCTCCTTGCTTTGCTCACAGTAATGACCCAGTACCAGAGAACTCGGCCATATTAGACAATAACAATGTATATATATTTTTCTAATGCTATCACGTAGTGTCAATATACGTGATGTATTTTCCCTAAAGGGGCTGGCTCAGTTGTGTAACTTATTTGAATAGAACTGAAGAGCAAAGTAGGGGGCAAAGCTTAATACACTCCTGTTTCTTTTAGATACATCTTTCCAACGTAAGCGTTTATCATAATGTGTTGCAACAGCTGCCATTCTCACACCATTGCTTTGTGTCTCTGGAAACATCCAGCTCAAGTCCTACCAACACGCTCTCAGCACCCATGACTGCTCCCGAAACGTTTACGTCAAGAAGAATGGCTTCACCCTCCACCGCAACCCCATCGCCCAGAGCACCGACGGCGCCCGGGGCAAGATTGGCTTCTCCGAGGGCCGTCACGCCTGGGAGATTTGGTGGGAGGGGCCCCTGGGAACCGTGGCAGTGATCGGACTGGCCACGAAGCGGGCGAACATGCAATGCCAGGGCTACGTGGCTCTGCTGGGCAGCGACGACCAAAGCTGGGGCTGGAACCTCGTGGACAACAACCTGCTACACAACGGCCAAGTCAACGGCAACTTCCCTCAGTGCAACAACGCACCAAAGTACCAGGTAGCTCACTAGCTGCAGGTCACGCCATGGCACCTCAAACACAGTACTGTAGCAGTCTGGAACGCAAGACACCGCTCAGTATGACCACTCTAGGACATGGGGAGGGACGATTAACATGGAGCCCCAAGATTTACAATTTACAAAGTATTACCAGCAATTTCAATAATTGTTTTGGAGAGGTTGTCTCTTGTACTGGTTTGAGGTGCAAGCAGCATCACACACACCAATATTAAAAATAATTAGAAATATAATACACATTTTCATGAAGATGACCAACGTCATCATTTTTGGACATGAAATCATAAAACAACATTTATGTTAATATCTAGTAGTAGTAGTGATTGTCTGGGTATCTTTCAACTTTAGTGTGTTACTGACATTTATTTAATAATTTAATACAATGAATTGTGCCAACTAAATCTGTTTATTTGCATACTTTTCATTTTGTTTCTGTAGAAAGCATACATTTATTCCTCTAAGGTTCCTCCAGTCTGTGTAGAGCCTTCCTCTAAGGTTCCTCCAGTCTGTGTAGAGCCTTCCTCTAAGGTTCCTCCAGTCTGTGTATAGCCTTCCTCTAAGGTTCCTCCAGTCTGTGTATAGCCTTCCTCTAAGGTGCCTCCACTCTGTGTATCCACAAGTTTCCTGGGGTGGTTACTGGGGATATGTGGGCCACACGTCCGGCCCCCCACACGCCTCAGCTGTGTTTTTAGCTGATGAGCTGGCAGGCTAATCACATCTATATATAGTCCCTCTGTCCCTGAATGAAATTATGGCTTTGAAAAGCTTGGGAACAACGTGTGCCGTTCGAGGATATACTTACAAGCGGACAAAACGAAATAAGAAATCTGAATGAATTATTGACGGTGATTGTTTACATCGATCTCGTAGTAACCGATAGTGAAGCCCACGAATCACGCAAAGCATCACAGGATGGTGGTAACTTGTGGATAGCCGACCTCTAAGGTTCCTCCTGTCTGCGTAGAGCCTTCATCTAAGGTTCCTCCTGTCTGTGTAGAGCCGACCTCTAAGGTTCCTCCTGTCTGTGTAGAGCCGACTTCTAAGGTTCCTCCTGTCTGTGTAGAGCCGACCTCTGAGGTTCCTCCTGTCTTGTGTGCCAACAGATCGGCGAGAGGATACGGGTGATCCTGGACATGGACGACAAGACGCTGGCCTTCGAAAGGGGCTTTGAGTTCCTGGGCGTGGCGTTCCGCGGACTGCCCAAAGCCTGCCTGTTCCCTGCGGTGTCTGCCGTGTACGGCAACACAGAGGTCACCATGGTGTACCTGGGCAAGCCCCTGGACGGCTAGGGCCCGTCTGCGGCGCCAAACTCGTTGGGTGGTATGCGGGGACGGACCTTTCCGGGGACCTTGTTTTTAGTTTTGTGTGTGACCTCGGGCCAGCCCACTCAGACCGGGCAGAAGTGGGTCAGTCTGGGCTGAAGGGGGACTGGAGCAGGCCGGGGGAAGACAGGGGTTGGGGGGGCTTCTTTGTGGTTCCGTTATTCCAGACTCCGGGGGAGCGGTCGTGTCATATAAGGTATGTCCGTTGGTCATGTGATGCTGGACTCCTTCCGTTCGGGGGATAAGGGAAAATACTCACGCTTACATGAATTTAGGTTTTTAGGCTCACCTCGCCTGACCTTTTACTTGAGCATTTTATGTCTCTTAAGCAGGGCCAAAGCAATCATGAACCGTGGCCAATACTTTTATCCCATATGTGTCGTTTAAAAAGGCTAGCCAATGTATTAGTGAGTGTAAGCCAGTTATCAGGGTTGAGGCAGACCTCCACGGACTGGATCGCTGTGCTTGACCATGCCCAAACCCAGTGTGAGCTGATGTTCTGTATATTTACATCTACCTTGAAAAAGATAGATGTGTAGATGTGTATATATATCTATGTACAGATACATATATATTTATCTAGAGATATCTATATCTCTCTATACCTATATATCTCCATATCTCGAGTTTGTACAGGCAGACATCAGCGGTAGTTTTACGAAAGCATGCATTCATTTCTGCCTTGTGTTTGCAGCGACTCCCTTGTAAAAACACCCACAGCACTTGAGCAGAAATGGAACCAAGAAGCCTAACCATGTAATGTTACTGTGTATCACTTTTTTTTATTGTACTGTTGTCATATTAAGCATTATTTATTTCTTATTTTATCCATGGTACTCTTGATGGGGTCATGTGACCTGAAAGTAAAAGTCTATTTGTTGCCAATCCCAACTGTCAGAATAAAGATAGCGTAATGCCTGTGCGTTTGACCGTGCTTCACCCAGGACAGGCTGCTCTCGTGGCTGTTAACGTACATCAAATCAGGAAAGTGGATGGGAATTGTCTTTTTTTCATATCAGGTTTGTTGATGTTGTAGCTGATTAATGGGAATACATAAACTTGTGATACTGGATCCCACAATATATATAATGAAAGGTCCCGTGATATGCCACCGTGTGTGCTGTGATTAGCCGTTGACATGACAGGTGGGGGTTTCCACCTAGATGTGTGCTGGATAGATCAGCCCACCAGCCTACCCAGTGGACTGTAGCAAACGTTACTCCTCTATCCGTCACACGTCTAGGTGGACACGCCCACCTGTGATGTCTCAAGGGGCAGATTTCCAAAACTGCTTGTAATGGCTAATCACCACACCTGGTGGCAGGGACTTTTAATAATGTTCATATTAACTTTGACTATTGTCTGTGTAGAAAACAACTAAACTAACTAAACTAAAACAACTGCACAAGCGAGCCAATAAGAGCCGTCCCCCGTGCTGACGCAGCGGGGCAGAACCCCGTCCCCCCGCTAGGGGGCGCCGCCGTCCAGGTCTTGTTGTCCTCTGGACTTTCATAACATCGTAATTAATCTACACATACAAAACGGTACACCTTTTGTTTTTTCATTGGGCTTATAGGCTCAAATGTAAACATTTAGAAAAAGGCCTATATATGATTCAGGGTTCTTAAAGTAGGGGAATCATTAGTTAATTATCCACTCATCTAAACTGTCCATTGCAGCCTTGTGGTAAGCAGAAGTACTGATGTATCATCCAATGAGTTGTTGATAAAAGTGAAAGCTGGAGTTTAACTTATGTATTCTCCAATTCCCAGCATATGAGGTTGCTGGTTCAAAAGTCTCAGATCACAAACACCTTCAATTTGGGTACAAACACAGTTTGCCGTATTTAATCCATTTACATTCTATCATGATGTTCTGCATGTATTCCAGTGAGTATTTGTTCTTCGCCTTTGTGCCAGCTGAGCAGAGCAGCTCCATGCTGGGCCAGAGCAGGCAGCTCCACCGTTCCAGGTGGATGGAACCAGGGATTGTAAGTAGGCCGGTTTTTCGGCTGCAGACTTGTTTGTAGGCTACAGGTAAACTCAAAACCTCCCACACAATATTTAAGAAGTCTCTTACTACACAAAGCTTCAAAGTCCTAATTTGATGACGATGAATCACATACAGGATAACGATATTTTTGCTTCATGGTTAAGAAACGCTGTTTCTAGAATTGCCAGCAGAGAGCAGCGTAATTCTTATTTATATTACATTTTTACATTTGCACGTGACTTGCCCGTGTATTAGAGTCTAGACAGTATAATGTAAACAAAAAATATATATATGGCCTCCACATTATTGTACAGTCCCGAGACAGATAAACATTATTTATATTTCCAATTGTATCCTTAGTAAGTGCTTGACATGAGGAAGTGCTTGTGTGTGTGTGTGTGTGTGTGTGTGTGTGTGTGTGTGTGTGTATGTGTGTGTGTGTAAGAAAGCTAAGTGTCTTCGGGAACCACATCCCTAGTTCCAGTGCATTTGCGAGGATGCAAATAAGGTGCAGTAGTGGTAAGCAACCTTTTACCGTCTCAATATAAGGAGAGAGAGAGAGAGAGAGAGAGAGAGAGAGAGAGAGAGAGAGAGAGAGAGAGAGAGAGAGAGAGAGAGA
>JAOPUD010000112.1:8897799-8912735 GCA_027122715.1 Trisopterus minutus
ATGGTGACCAATTCCTTGGGCAAAGTTTCTTTGCCTTTATCTGTTAAAAGAACAGACTTCTTTAGAAACAATCACATCGCACATGGCAAACTTTGCTCAAAAGGAAATAAATGATGCAGTCCATTCAGCCTGTTGACACCTCAAATGATTGACAAAAGTATCAGGGTTGGTTTTGCAGGTTTGTTTTGTCACATTGTCACAAACACACGTGCACACGCCGACAGCATGCATGCATGCGTGCACGCACAGCCTGGCCAGGTGTACCCTGTGCGTGTCCAAGTGTCTGTGCATGCGTTTCACAATGGACAAATTAGGATGTCATTGTGCGCAGCGTGCCGCAAGCTGGGCCACAGAAATCCCTCTCTGTCCAGTGGCCACGCGGCAAATCCATTTGGCGGTGAGTTCCCCCCCCAACCAGCCAAACAGACGCCTTGCAAGGCCGTCCAAAAGCAGTGATACGATGAGACGCACTGAGACGCACAGAATAGTGCATCCCTATGTGCATGTCGCTGCGCATCGCAGACGCGTTTAAAAGTCAATGAGTCATTTACTACTCACAGAGATAAGAGAGAACAAAACACCAAGACAAAACCTCAAAATGGTAAGCTCATCCGGCAGTACGTCTGGATACCCGTGGGCCATTCGGATATTAATTTAGATCCAATTCCAATGCGAGGCAGCGTTTGGACTGTGTAATTAACATTCGCAATTCACTACAGCGCACTGCTGCTAGTCGTGACGTAACGTTTTTGCATTGGGGGGGGGGGGGGATAAAGGATATGTGGGGCTCTGTCGGAAGCTGATTAGCAGCATGGCTTATTGTCCCTTATTCCCTTCACAACTTATTTTACTTTTTCTCCCAACTCGCACACAACCCAGCAACGCAATGCAACACCCACACAATTACTACTGAGGCAGAGAGCATGGATTCAAATGTTCCATAACGGCTGATGTCCACAGCCCGTAACAACTCTGCCCCTAAGAGCCGGTGCATGATTTTTTGTTTACTCAAACGACAGCCCTTTGTCGTCAACCTATCACTGCTCATCATCACAGCAACCAATTGTTTTTTTCTTTACCTCTTGATGTGTTGTGGCAAGAGCGCACCCTTGTCTCCATCTTGTTATTACATAATTACTTTCGAGATGTCAGCAAGATGAGAAAAAGAGAGCTTTGGTGACAGAAAGCGAAAATGAGTTTATGATGTGGCGGGGGATCGACTCAGCCACACCGTGCCGAGTCAGACTGAACAAGTCACCACAATGAGATTGTCACAGACAATTGCACTTTCATTAACGTTTCGAGGCAGTCAATTTGTTTTAAAAATGGAAACCTTTCCCCTCTAGAGATGAAGTCTTGTTGATGAGAAGAGACAAGGGGCTGTTGTAGTGACCAAAAAACAAGTTGATTATGAAATGGGCAAATATGAGGCATTATAATTGACTTCAATGATTGTCTATCAAGTCAAATAAAAGACAAGGTCTGTTCATGTTTCCAGTACGACAGGCACTCGCGGAGCCAACAGCATAGTTCAGTATCGTGAGTAATCATCTAGAACGCTCAATTACCCCTGCTCAAATACCAGGACCGGTTTGGTTGAATTACAGTAACCCCATAACATGTCACTTCCCGACTGGTAACAACAAAATAACATACCATCGATAGTTCAGCCAGGGGCGAGATATGAAATGATTTCTCCTCCCACCCAAAAGAAAATAAACCAGTGGAAAAAAATGCTGAATGACTTGACTTGCATACGTCGTAGATCTGGGTCAAATAGTCTGAATCGCAGCTACAATACTCCCTCGGCTCTTAAACTGTATGCATAAATAATGGCATCGCCAGATTCTAATTAGCCCACTTCATGCGTCGTAGATTTAACTACCTTTGAACAACGACGAGACTCACCAATCAGCTCAGGGCCATAGTTAATTTACAGAGGTGTGTGTGTGTGTCTCTTTCTGTCTGTGTCATTTTGGTGCCTCCCAGCTACCAATGTATGACAAGGGATCGACCGATATGGATTTTTTAGGGTCCTACCGATACCGTTTATTTTTTCATCAGCCTTAGCTGATGACCGCTACACAGATACCGACTTTCTTGAGCCGATACTACCCTGGAAATCCAGGGTTCTCGCAAGAGCACAATTTGAATTTGCTCAGCGAGTCATTCTGGGCACGAGCAATATACTCACGTCCCGATTGCCCAAACCCAGAACATTAACCAATCACATCGGTGTATCGGATATAGGCGGGCCAAAAGCGTTGCTCTTTTACCGACCAGATACGGCAAGAGCCTTAGTCTTATGGTTAGCTCCGCTGGTCTGGATACGTCACCCCATGTATTCTTCTAATTGCTCAGTGTTTTCTAATCGCGTGCAGTGATATTTTCAAATGCATGCTTGGTGCCCCTCGCCGTTTTCATTACTCGTTGCCAGACCCTACAGCTTTCTAGATGTGGGTCTGGATTTCCAGGCTAAGACGATACTGCTTTTGCTGCCTCAATTTACATCATAAAAATGACACAATGACGATAACAAATGTTACAAGTCATCATTTAAAAGAGGAACTTTTATTGAACTGTCTGTAAATCATGCTGGAAAAAAATGCAAATATTGGCCAGCCGACATATCAGTTGATCACTAATTACAACAACTTTTAACGGAGTGATGAAGGTCTGACGTTGTAGCCCAGGGTGTCTGGCTTCAGCCTGAAGCTTCAGGCAGTGGTGTGGGGTGGAGGCGGATGGGTATTGTAACCGGAAGGTCCCAGTAGTGCCATAGACCAACACGTTCAAAGACTATCGTGATCAAAGAAGCCATCCCCAATATCACATTATGTTATCATGGCTTGCCTGCACCACTGAGCAAATCCAATCGAATGAATGGACTGCCATTATAGTCTGCTTACTTCTAAGTCACATGTATGACTGACAGATTATCTCTCCTTTGTCTCTCGTCAGTTCAGAGTCTTTTTTTTTTTGTTCCCCGTAAAAAGATTTGCTTACTTGTTGTTAAAAGAAACAATGATGACGCGAGGGGAAACAGTCATTTGCTCAGCTGGTTTTTTTTTTTGTCTGCGAATAGGTGGAAAAAGTAGTCAAAGCACGCAATGCATCAGCTAACAAGAACACAAACACACACACATTAAGTGTGGCTATCCAGTTGTTTAACCATTATCCACGAGGATTGGCTTTGGTATAAATGGTTAATAGAAAACCTATTCCCAAGGGTTCATCCTACTTGGTGTGGATTATCCATCAAGTAAGAAGGATAATCAAACTACAAGAGGTAGAAGCAGAAGAGAAAGCTGGATACATAAATACAAAAAGGGTGGGATGGGACTTGAAGTCACTTCTCCAAGCATAATTCTTCGCTGTGAAAGAAGGCAGTTTCACTCTGCTACAACGGTTGAGCTTCATCACACTAACACTATGCTGCTGTTAGGACAAGCCTAACACACAATGTTTAGCTCATCCCAATATTATTCAAATCAAAACCTCTATAATTAGGGCTATAATTAGCCCCAAGTGTAAATACACACAGGAGGTGTGAATGCAGATAATGATCCCATGCCAGGCAAATGCAATGGCTCTGAACTCACCGCGCAGGCCAAAGCACCAGTGTCAATTCCATTGTGTGCATTACTGTGCACCATTGTTCCAAGAGAATTTGTCACTGTTCATATACGCGGCAGACAAAAGAAGATGGCGGTGCAGCATTTTTGCCACAATGCACTTTAATGGGGGACAGGCGAGCGACACAAATGGGCAACTCGTTTCTTTGTACAAATTTGGAAGGATGAAGCTTGTGTCTTTGGGTTTCCTGTATGTGTACAGACTGCCCGCCTCAAAAACAAAGAAACCAACCAAAACACTTGAGGATTCTGGAAGGATCTAGTGTTCAAGTGTTCAAACTTTAGGTTGCATGCTCACATTGGTCGTTCTGTGATGTGTCTGATCTACGTCTATCTACCACCATCTACAAATGCTGCTCCTCTCACCAGCATATCCGATGCATTGTGGCTGCATTGCGGGCTCATAATTAATTAAACCACATGGTCCAGTCTCTCGTCTTCACAAAAAAAGTGCTAAATATAGATGGATTCTTCAAAAAACATGCGAGTAAAGACGCAATTCTATCCACCATCTCAAACTTGGTCCACTTGCTTTATCCCCGAATGTAACGAGGCAGATAAGGAATGCAAACGCTTATATTTGTCCTTATTGTTTGGTGAGAGAGAACTTGAGATTCTTTACCCTTCCACCACTTTCCACATTCACACAAGGCCGCCTGTAGATAACACGACGGAGAACAGGGAGACATTTGGACCACTGTGTGGTAGGCAGTTTCTTTACACTGAGCCCTGCCTTCTCCTCCATGGGAAATTGGGAATGCCATTGGAGGCTCAATGACCGGGTCCACTGGGTCAACAGTAATGACTTGAGTAAACAACCACACACCCCCACACACACACACACACACACACACACACACACACACACACGCACACACACACACACAAAACAACTAACAAACAAAGTCTTTCATCCATCTCAAATGTGAAGCACATGCCATTCCTCGTTCTCCGCTGTGATCAGTAAAGATCCCCACCACGGTAGTAACATGGTGCAGATCTGCAAAAGCACTATAATTATAACAATAACAAAATAAATGGAGAATGAATTAAGATATACATTATGTTCCCTCACTGTCCATAAAGACGACACCAACTAACCCTACATTAAAACTCACTGCCAGAAGGAGAAAACCACACTATGACATGCTGACTCCCATCATGTTGTCTTCAACCATCCTGTGACTGTCACTGCTCTCTGAGATGATGTAGACACAACCCTCTTGACGATGAGGGGGGGGGGGGCTGTAGGGCCAGGGCCAGAGCCTGGGGCTCTCCTGATTACTCAACACAGGGAACCCTCATCCTCCGTTGGGAGGACTTTGCAGCTCGTGACGAGACACCACCGGCTTGGCAAGCGGCTAAGAGTCGTCGGGTCAGGAGCAGCAAGCCAACACCATGAATCAAGTCATTGTGTTGCGTGTCTGTGGCGTATGCTATACGCCATGTGATAGTAGTTTTCCTTTATGAGGCGGAATTATGGACTTTTAGAAGACAGCCCAATTTATCTGTTGGCTGACGTCGGCCTCGCCATCCCTCTTTCCCTTTTGTTGAAATGTAAAGAGAAAAACAGTTTAGCAAGTTTTAGTATCTATAAACGTTATTTACACAGTACAAGTCTACAGCCCTTTGCAACATCTATAGAGCACGCCTGGTGTTACTCTCCCTCGCTGTCGCTTATATGGGAGCATATCGCTATGAACAAGTGACCTTACATAGTGTTGGTAGGTTGGGTAGCGAACTCAGTACTTAGCAGTGCTAGGGTTTATTTAAAGTGGACATAGACTGCCAAAGTCAAAGCCTGACCAGGAAAACACGTTTAACCGGAGTAAGCCACCTGGTCAAACACAACATATATCTCAAAGCCCTGGAATGTAGTGTTTGATAGCCCTGCAGCCGGCAGCCGGCACTGAAGAAGTTGAACCCTCCCTGAACTTCATCGATATCATCAGGTCATTAATGAGCTAGTTGGATAAGTTGATTAAGTTGGATAAGGAGATTACTGGGTTTTTATCCACCGTCTTGGGTCACTGTCACATTAGCTTAGCATTTTGGGGTATTTTTCGAAATTGTGGTATGAGACAAATAGCATTGGATTTGCATACTAGTTCTAGGGACATATTAGAGCATGGCGTTACACTTTAATGTAACTTTTTTTTAATAAAAAAACTAATTTTTGTGGCTGATATTATCAAACTCTTCCTTTCATTGACTGGTCAGCCAGTCCGCCCCGGGTGTGACAGTCTGACTGTCACCTCTGGTGACAGTCAGACTGTCTCACCCGGGCGGGTACAGGGTGACAGTCTGAGCACCAGAGGTGACACCCTTCAATCTGGCGCAGAAGACGTCGTCACCCCGCTGGAGTCAGTCGCTTCTAAGACCACTCGATTTTGGAAAGGACATCACTTGTGCTTCCTCTGAGAAACACGACAGCCTTCTCACACTGTGTTACTGGCCGGTTGGTTGTAGGGATTGGGAGAGAGGGAGGGGGGTAGGGAGGGATTTGATTTTGTGTGCTGTGTAAAATATTCTTAATAGATAAAAAATAATTGAAAATAATAAGTTTTGAATGAATTCTTATCAACTAAAAATATGGTTTGTCATTACAGAGAGTAAAGTAACCGTACCCACACACGCCAGTGAACACGGCATCTGTGGTGACTTCTCGCCCAACGAGGTTTCCTATGGCAACTCTGACTCAAACTCTTACACAGAGTGCACGGAGACAGCCTCTCACTGTGCAGAGCCTCTCACTGTGCAGAGCCTCTCACGGTGCAGAGCCTCTCACTGGGCAGAGCCTCTCACTGTGCAGAGCCTCTCACTGTGCAGAGCCTCTCACTGTGCAGAGCCTCTCACGGTGCAGAGCCTCTCACTGTGCAGAACCTCTCACTGAGCCGAGCCTCCGGGGCTCCGCACGAGCACGCGCACGAGCACGCGCACTGAGGAACGATGACGTAAGTCCGAGTGACTGAATAATGTCATGCTCCCCTCAGCAGACTTCTAGACTTGGCAGGGACAACAACACCATCCCAGGCTAGCGCACAAACACAAGACAAGCGGTCAGGATCACATTTGGCAATACAGACAGACACCCGCATGGGGTTTGCGCAAATCCACAGAGTATTGCATTCATTCTTAATTGCTCAAGGACTGTGGTGACATGTCAACACCGTGCAGAACGTATGTGGTCAGTGTCAAGGCACCACAATGCAATAGGAAGTACTGACAATTTGCGACAAGAATTACGAATCTATACCGAACTGACTGACAGTATTTAGATTTTCTATTGCACCTACTATAATTGATATAAGCTTTATTCCATGTTGTTCAATTTATATGACATGCCCACTGGAAAGAACATGCGTTTTCTGCAGTTACCTTTACCCATGTCGGAGTTTGCATGAATAGTTATTGCTGTCGTTCTCCTTGTTGCAAGCCATGTGAGATGGGATGGGATGGGAATGAAGGGAGGGTGCTGCCTTCATCTTACCGTCTATATTTTCTCTATCACTGATGTGCTGCAGGTTGCAGGCGGTGTCCACCCGGCTGAGCTCCGCCTCTGGTCGGTAGGGCTCCAGCCGCGAGTGGTTATTTCTCCGGTGTTTGGGGCTCGATGAAACACAACAGGAGGTAGTATTCCCCATGGTGGTAGCGTTCAGCTGTGGATCTTCCGAGTCAATATGCACCACACGGACACTTTACTCAGGTCCGTCCTCCTGCCAACTACAACCACGACAGAAACTGAAGAAGACTAACCGGGGCGGTGACGCGATTGCCCAGAGGAAGCAAGTCGGGATCAAACTAGTGGGAATGCAAGAAACTGACCGTTACACGCCATTCCACGGGGTCAAACGAGAGACATTATACATGGGAGCCATTTAGGAAAGTAAAGAGGTGGGCAGGCAAGTAGTGGTACGGCAGAATCAGCAGCGCACCCCTCCCTTCGCCAAATCTCCTTGTTTGAACGCGGTCCACACCACATAAACCAGGCGACAGTTTCAGGGCTGTCGTCTTCTTCCAGAGAGGCATCCAGATGTACTCATAATCCCCTTAGTTCGGCTCCTCAAACGAGGCGTTTCTCCGGACCGGGACGAGGAGCGCAGCGTTTGTTGTCTCCACAGTGGGGCTACATCCGCTGCAACGAACCAGCAGCGCTGCGCCGTGAGAGGGGAGAGGTTCCGGTTCAAGGGGGCGGGAACAAGTGACAAACGTGTGGAAGATTAAAAAAAAAAAAAAATCTAGATAGATAAATGGATAGATAGATACTTTATTTATCCCGAGGGAAATTCAGGTATCCAGTAGCATAAAACAAGACAGACATTAAACATACATCAGACTAAAATTAAGATATAGCTCTAAATTAAAATATAAAAAACTAACAGTACCTACAATGAACTTTAACCTAAATTAAGATATAAAATACAATTAACAGTAGCTACAATAAACTTTAACCTAAATTAAAATATAAGATAAAATGAACAGTAGCTACAATAACGGTAATAATCGATATAAATGATCGGTTGATACCTGTCGATGAGAGACTTAAATCGAAGCAGTTGTACTGTACTGTTGTATAAATTTGGTTTATTACTTGTAAATGAACCACGGTTATTCCCTTGCTGCTCGCCACAATAATTGATTATCTGATATATTATTGACCTGTGCCCCTCACGCGATATCAGAAGCATATTTCATTAATCACAACATCAAATCACTCGGATATGATGATTATTATAATTATATCGATAGATGATGAGATATCGAAAGATGTTGTTTATAATGCTTTTTATATAATATTATATGATACTAATATAATTCATATCATTAAGTAGACCTATGATATAATATGACATAATATAGGCCTACTTTAGTTTATTGCTAGTTTATAGCATACTGTATAAAGTAGTCCATGATATATATTTTTTGACAGTGCCCTGTCAAAGTGAAAAAATAACAAATAACATATTTTTATTAATAGACTTTTTATGTCAGAAAAATGTACAAACTTTTGCAAACGTTGTTGGTCAACTAGGTATGTAGGAAACAGTTTGGCAAGATGGTCAGCCGAAGTCACAGGAGCTGTGCAACAGTGTAGCCTGCTGGCAGGGTTAATGTCTTGCAATTAGGGCTGCAAAATATAATTAAGGACCTCTGTCGACAAAAACGACGTATTTTGATAGGCAATGCGTTTGAGATAATATTTAAGTTTAGCATAAACTGGAATTTCGTAGGCTATGTATAGCGCCTTCCTTTAGATCGTTATAGACATACATTTGAATAAAGGTCGCGAAAACGATGCACTGTAATTCAATTTAAATCCACTAGGTGGAGTCAGCCAACTCAGTATTATAGTGACGAATCCTTTATTCATTCATACCAGAACAGCAACTCACACATGTTGTACAGAGTCTCAAAATCAAACACACTGTTTGAAATAATCCATGATTCTAATTCATAATTCATTTTCTTAACTTTCACCTCTAAAGAAAGCATAATTATGGGCTACATATTCCTATCTGGTTGCCAAGCTGCATAGCTGAAAAGCCTTTGATGTGGTTTGTGTTCAAATCTTCAAATCCTCTGCATAATGCACTAAAGTGAACATTGCAGTCTTGATAAAGATGCAGTCAATTGAATGTGTGCTATTGTTTAATGCTGTTGTTTTTTTAAAGGATTCCATATCCCAATGTTGACATGAATTTCAGTCAAATGCTTTAGTTGACTACTCTGGAAATCCAGATTTCTCGCGAGAGCACATTTTTAATTTGCTCAGTGAGTCACTCTTGGAATGAGAAATATACTCATGCCGCCTTCCAAACACTGAGTTTCGGTCCTTAAGCTCAGAGGAAAGTGGTTTGAACACTGTTGGGTCGGCCCATTACATTGATAGACTAAAGTGAACTGGCAGCAAGCACTAGAGGCGAACTTAACACTCATTCTGCTTGCATCATCGCAAGCAGTTCTAATGACTTTAACTTCATCTGATTCAGCAAAGAAGTGCAAAGAGGCCCCTGCGGGCATCCATACTTGTTGTTGTGTTGTCTAGTCTCAGTTTTTCCAGTTTTATGACGTAGCCTACAAACCTTTCCTGGGGCGTTTCCTGAACACTTTTATTTCAGAAGAAGGGAAGGTTTACATAAAGACATGTAAGAGCTTCCGAACCTCCCAGCCGTTCTGAAAGCGGCATCATTACTCGATTCCCCTGGGTCCGAACATTAACCAATCACATCGGTGTATCTGATGTAGGTGGGCCAAAAGCCTTGCTGTTTTACCAACCGGATACGGCAAGAGTCATCTATTGGTTAGCTCAGCTGGTCTGGATTCGTCATCCCTTGTCTTCTTCTGATTGGTCGTAGCGTTATCCAATTGCATGCAGTGATATTTTCAAGTGCATGCTTGGTGCCGCCCCTCGAGTCGGGCCATTTTCATTACTCTTTGCCAGACCCTACAGCTTTCTAGTTCTGATTCTGGATTTCCAGGCTATTAGTAGACTATAATAAAAAAGATTTTCCCTTATAAGGGATTTGTGGGTAATGATCAATCAAACCAATACCGATTATTTATGACTGTGTCTACATTCAGCCATATTTGTTTGAGAGGAACATGTCACCAGCAAACAAATATTGTTCCAACCGAATAAGTCACATTGGAAAACATTAGCTTTATCGGTATCAGCCTACTTCGTCCACAGTGAGGGCATAATCAAAGTGGACACACGTCATGATCTGGGAGCCGGTGGAGGATAATAAAAAAAGCTCCATAACCTTTCCATCATTACTTTGCTGATTAATTTGAGATACAATTATATATTTTCTTCTTCTCAAGACACTGCTTTCCCTCTCGATCCAAACATTACTAACAAACACGTGGCTATAGGGACCAAAAAAGGTTGAGGTAATATCACAGACACATATCACATTTGTTTCAAAACCATACTTGTGTTTGTGCGCACGACTGTGTCAGAGTGTACAGTCCAGCCACAAGGACATGCGAGGCTGTTATCATGGGTCTTAGATACAGTTACACTATGATTTGGTGTCACAACATCACAAGGACTTGCTGTTCCCTCGCTCATCTTAAGATTGCTATCTCCGTGTTTTGGGTTGTTCTTAAGACATAAATGATTGTTGTGATGTCACGAAAAAAGTGAACACTTGTCGTTGAAAACATTTATTACAAATATAAGAAAGCTTTTCACTAAAAACAACCACTGTACAGAACCAAAAATACTATGCATTTCTTAATGATAAAACGAACAATGTAGCATAGTATGTACAAATAGAGAGAAAAGTTAGGTTATTAAGAATATTAATAATAACAGATCTAAATCGGAACAATATGGCTGAACAATATATTCCTATTAGTTTAACATAAGTCAAATCAATTTAATAAAGCCACAGACACAACTTAACAGTAAGTGCAGAAAGAAATTCCAGAATCATTTAGTAATAGCATAACAAATATGAATCATCAATGTTAATAATCTGTGCTTTGTGAGACCATATACATTCAATAAGGGTGGCAGTTTTCATGTAAACAATGTCTGCTACTAGCCAATTTGTTCAACAGATATCTATAGCACAGGACCAATAGCAACTATTCTCATCAATAATAATAATACAAAATGCAAAGTGTGGCGGTGGCTTATATCCCAGGCTGTTTGGTGATGTGTGGTGCGTCTAGCTTAATGGGGGCCCTAAAGGCTGATTCCATTAAGACGTTAGCTTCCGATTGCCTAATGTTCCCTGATCAAATTTAAATCATGCATTGCATTGGCCAGGAAAGAAATGCACAATAAAACAGAAATCCCATCTCCCAAGCAATGTCTTTTTCCCTTGACGATTATCTATGAAGCGATCACAGAGGAATGAATGTGGACAAACTGTGGTTCGATCATGAGGGTGATATGAAAGACACATCCGTGAAATCTTTCTTAGAGGGGTGTGGGGGATGTCCGCCATCAGACCTTTCTCACTGCAGGCTGTAGGTGTTCTGGAAACATTGCAGCCTGGCCCTCAGCTTCTTGTTCTCTTCCTCCAGCCGGGCAACCGAAGCCTCCAGGCAGCTCATGTAGCTCTTCTTCCTCTGCCTACAGGCTTTGGCTGCCTCCCTATGCAACGGGGGACACAAGCGCCTGTTGACACTCACTGGCCATAACAAGCGCCAACCTGAAGAGAACAAATCCGTTTGCTTCGCCGGTGGACACGAACGACCCAACGGACGTGATTGTGTAATCTAGGAAACTAAACGTAACGAACATGTGTTTTTGTGTGTGTCCATATTTTTGTGTGCACCTGTAGGTGCGCTTGTGTGTGTGCTTTTGTGTCCGTGTCCAAAACCCAAGTCGATTCCCCAAGACGCAACCCACACTGCCGGTAATCCGCACGCGTTTTCCCGGTCCCTTCTTAGCCATCCCACGCATCAATCGGCTTTGTGCCGGTAGATGTCTTTGAGGGCCCTGAGCTCCTCGATCAGAGTCTTGTTTTGGTTCTCGAGCACGGCCACGCGGTTCTCGAGGCATTTCACATACTCTTTCTTCTTACGGCGACATTCCCGGGCAGCTTCCCTGGGAGCAACGACAACAACAGCAAGATCAGGCTGGATGTGAAACGACCAAACGGCAAGAAGCCTCCTCTCCAGCGCACCGCTTTATTTGCAAGAGAGCTCGATGATAATAGCAAAGTGGTGCTTTGGCACCTGGCCTTGGCGTAGGAGCCTTTGACAAAGAAAATGATTATGAAACCTACCTTCAGGGAGGATGACTGTGCTGACAGGACATAATAAAACCTCTAGAACGCATTGGCATCATTCACTAGTTCACAACAAAATGGAGGGATTTTTCCAATGCAGAAACAGGAACAAGTCCAGCTAAGATCGATCAAAATAGAAACGTCTCAGGGGAGTAAGATGTTTCCACTACGCATTGTTAGCATTGTGAATCATATGGATGCGCCTCATAGTGATTAGTAAGCTGCTATGGTTCATCAATGGAAACTATCAAATTTGAGTTTGACTTGCACAGACAGAGACGGGAAAAAAGCAGGAATACAGTAGCCAAACCCAGCGCAACTCGCTACGACTGCACAACTACTGGTCCTCAGCAACACCCGTGACCCTCAATCACAAGGATGACCGAACCTCCCAGACAACAACAGATGTGTGACGGGGCAGCTTCTAACGGCAAACAATTACACGGTTGAACATAAAAATTGTGCCCAGTTGCAAGTATCTCGCGCTTGAGGTTAAAGTGCTGTTAGCGTGTTAGTTACACAATGAGCAGAGCCAAGCAATAAAAGACAGGTGAGTGATTAAGCGGGAATGGAAGAGGGATGTGGAAAGTTACATTCCATGGGTGGAGGAGGGAGTGTGCAGTGACACGCTGGTGGTGGTGGTGGTGGTGGTGGTGGTATTGCTCAGTGGTCCCTCTCACCTGTTCTTCATGAGGCGGAGCTCCCTCTTTTGGGTGATCACCTCAGGGGGTTTCTGGGGTCCGTGGAGGTGGGCCATCCCCACCCCCTGGGGCAGGCTGGAGGCCGGGGTGTGCAGCTGGTAGGCTGACATGTCCCCTGTGGCAGCTGGGGGAACACAGTCAAGCAGACGAGTGGTCAGAACCCTGGCTTGAGAGAAACATTGGGCAGTGCAAATTTCCCTCAACTTGCCCATACATATAGGGCAAACATTGTTTTTTAACACTTCACCTTCTGAACACTGTATTTAACTTTGTTATAATATATGAATACATATAATACATGAGAGTCGGCTTGATTCTCTTTGACTCTCTTGTGTTTATCTGACAGACCGAAATCAGTTTCCCTTTTAACTTAATTTTTCTTAATTTTTAAACCTTTCTAATCATTTTCTAATCATCTATAAACCTCAGTCAATATAAAATAAAGAGAGAGAGAGAGAGAGCGACGGAAGTTGTTCAGCAAATCGTATAACACATAAAGACCACACAACAAACACACACAGAACCACACACACACACACACACACACACACACACACACACACACACACACACACACACACACACATACACATATATCGGGCTGCCGCTGTTATCTACGGCTCCTTTTGTTCAGCGCACTTTCGCTGTGATAACGGGAACCAGTCACTCTGCCGTGGCTATGCCTCTGGCGTAATAAGAGGATGATTAATCCTGCAACACGCTGTCGTCACAAGAGGAACCGTCTATAATCACAGCGGGACCGGCCACTGACGTCAATGTGCATCACGGCCACTGGATAGCATTTACATTCTCACTGCTGGGGGTCTGGTTCCAGGAAAAGCAGTGACGTCAGCCACTGCTGCTATGTGCTTTGAGTGGGCGAGAGTGAGTGGAAGAGAGACAGACAGAGAAAGAGAGAGAGGCGAGAGAGACGGAGGGAGCACAGAAGGGAGAGAGCAGGAGGAAGGGAGGGAGAGAGAGAGAGAGAGAGAGGGATAGCACAGAAAGGAGCGAGCAGCAGGGAGGGAGGGAGAGAGAGAGGGAGAGTCCAGAGGGAAGAGAGCAGGAGGGAAGGAGAGAGACAGCACACAGAGAGAGTGGGGAGAGGGAGGGAGGGGGAAAGAGCAAGAGGTAGCGAGACAGAGAGGGAGAGGGAGCAAGAGAGCGAAACTGCAAGTGAAGAGAGAGCGAGCGAGGTAGAAGGCAGACACTGTGGAAATGTTTTCAAGCATGTCCAGCTTGTTGCACACAGCAACAAGCGGTAGAATTCATCAAGCAGTATTGTAATGTTGAACTGCGGACTTCAGACCAGCCAGATCTAAAACCCATGTTACCAAGAGATATAACGTTATTAATAGACCTCCCTTTATAACTGTGGTTCTAGGAAACATCCTCAGCAAAATAGATAGCAACTAAATAGCAACTTCATTTCTGAAAAGCTCAACTGAAAAATCACAAAACAAAGGTTTGTTCCTCTGTAATCCAGCTTGAGCATCAAAGCTACATTTGTCAAAAACCTCCAACAATCATGGTTTTCAAAGTTCTCCTTTCTCAATGACAAATCCAACCAAAAAAATAAGTCAACCACAAAGCCTCTCAGAACTAACTGACAGTAAGAAGATAGAAAACATACCTGTTTCTGTGTCGTCCCCTGTGACAGCCATATTCTATACTCCTCTAAGTGATCAGAGCACAGCCTACAACTCTCCCTTCAGGGTCTCTCTATGACTGAAATGTTACCACACTCAGCAACTAGGCTGTGTGCGCAATTTACAATTAGAGGCATTGACATCACCATGACATCACTGGCCTCCTGATGTCAACAGCACGGTTTCCTCAGTGCTGCCCCC
>JAOPUD010000112.1:8951821-8959321 GCA_027122715.1 Trisopterus minutus
ACACACACACACACACACACACACACACACACACACACACACACACACACACACACACACACACACACATACACTCGCGTGGCCGTACACACACTAACACACACACACACACGCGGCCGTACACACACACACACACACGTATACACACACACACACGCACACATACACACACACACACACTACATAGTGCACACTATGCAGCCTTCATAGACATGCGATCACAAGCACACTCTCCAGGCCTCTCCTCGCCTTTTGGTGCAGATTTGCACTACAAAAGAGTTGAACACGTTTGTGGACTTTCTTTGCTGAAAAGCTAGACGACCATAGACCTGACATCGGCACAATGGTCCTCCAGTATCCGCTACACCCTGCCTTGTCAGTTCTTGTCCGAGGGTTGGCATATTTTTAGTAGCATAATGTATATTATTACAGCGGAGGCTCCCTCCTGGAGGACTGATGAGCAGTGCATTTGGAATGCAAGCTTAACAAACATGTGGTCTCTCTCTCTCTCTCTCTCTTTCTCTCTCTCTCTCTCTCTGTCTCTGTCTCTGTCTCTCTGTCTCTATCGAGAGGACTGTCTCTGTCTTTGTTTACATCTACCTTGTTTGGGTTCTGTCACTGTACTGTGTAACCTTGTCCCTCGCTATGCTATTCTTGCTCAGACATCCCAAGGGTTTGTCATTGTTGGACCAAGGCCTCAGTCAGTGTGCTATGGGAATATTTTAGTGTACTCTCCTCAATCTGACTCTACTGCTGTCGCTCCAGTTTTCTTGCCCGCATTTTGGATGTCTTCACTCTCTCGCCTCATTATCTCCAATTCTTCTTTGCACTCCTTTTCTGTCTTACTCTATCTTCATTTCGTTCTATCACTCTATCCCTCTCGAATATCTTTCTAATTATATCTCTCTCCTTTAATTATCTCTCTCTCCTCTCCGCCCACTCTCTTTCTCTTTCCTTACTTCATTCTCTCTCTCCCTCACTGCCTCTTTATATCTAATTATCTCAGCTGTGTTTAATAATCATGCACTCTCTATTTCCAATCCTTCTCCTTCTCCTGCTCCCTCTCCCTCTTGTTCTTTCACTCTTGCTTTCTCTGCCCTACCATTACACTCTCTCTGTGTCTCAAGTTCCCTCTTGTATTTTTTCCCTCTCATTTCCACCTTCATGACCCAGTAAGCTTAAGTTGCTGTTCTTGGGAGATCTCCTTGACTGAGATGCTTGTTTCTTTGCAACACAGGGTCACTGCAGTATGTTACCGTAGTACCACATACCTCCTTGCTGTGTGAGAAGGAACACGGTGCGCACCCACATGCACACATACACAAATATGCACAAACACGCACACATACACACACTTGCCAGTGCCAGCCTTATAACGGTGTTAAAAGAGAGATAGCTGTTTTAGGCAATAGTTTAATGAAAAAGAAACAAATAGCTCAACAACATTTATTATGTATGTGCGATGTTATTCATTAACACCTGTTGCTAACACTGTCCAGTCCTATCCCTGATAAGACTGCGCTTTGTGGTGGAGCCAGCATGTTTTTGGTCTGCACTTAAGTCTATGTTGCCATATAAACAGGCCTGCCTTGAGAGAGCAGGGAGCAAGGAACCTTTGAACGATTTATGGGGAAAATAACATTGGATTGATAAGGGCGCAAGGCTGCATCAGTTGACCTCGTGGCGCAACGGTAGCGCGTCTGACTCCAGATCAGAAGGTTGCGTGTTCAAATCACGTCGGGGTCAGTCATTTTAAGAGGCTATTTGACTCCCCCCTACCGCCCATGCTTTATCTCTATCGCACCACGGCACTGATCCTAGGAGTCCCTACATATGTTCAGAGTAATGACTTGTTAGCCCCGCACATGCTTCTTAAAACCCTATCTTCTTAATCCCTGTCCAGGCCTGAGCCGGTTCTGTAAATACCCCCCACTTGTACCTGCTTTAACATGGCATGGCTGTGACTTGGTCACATTGTGTGAACTCGCGTGTGTGATATGGTAACCCATTGCAAGCGTGCCTTAACAAGCAACTCTCTTCCAACTCTTCTAGTGTATGGAGAAAGAAGCAAAAGGGGGTTGAAATGAAAGCAACGCAAAGAAGGGGGAAAAAAAGCCACAGCCCTCCACCCCACATATGGTGGAGAGCTAATTCAGTGCTCAGCGGGTGTGCTACAGATGTGGTCGATGTGCGGTGCGCTGTCACAACATGTGAGAGCAGAGGAGAGAGAAGGAGAGGGGAAAAAAGGAAAATGTTGGCCCCACCCTCCTGTTTGCAGCCGTCTGCTCTACATATGGTGGTCGGGACACTTAAGGCATTTGACGCACACACACACACACACACACACGCACCTTCGTTTTAATGCATATTGGGGGAAGGGTGTGTGTTTTTCATAGTCACGGTGGCCATAATTCCCCCACAGACCGAAAGCAGCACAGCCCTCTCTCCCTGTTATAAATGGATTCTTTACAAGGACTTTCCACCAGCGGAACACATTTTACAACACCATGACACACATGTTCAGGGAACAGAATCTCAGGAGTTTACATTCCGGCTCAGAGATATGACCTGTGTGGCCCTAAATCTTACTGTGAAGCCCCCAATGTCTCCTTAAGGAGATGGGAGCTGTCTGTTTCAAAGTGTCATCGCTGTAAGTTATTAAGATGTGTATATATATATATCATGAGTTACACCATAGCTTAGTAGCCTCACACACACACACACACACACACACACATGCCACACACACACACACATGCCACACACACACACACACACACACACACACACACATACACAAACACACAAAACCGACAAAGAAAAAAGAGCTCTAGACTGCACTCGCTGACCTCCGTATTGTTGTGCGGTCCATGTGCCCTCGTTCAATGCAAGGAATGAGTTTGCTCATGAGGTTCTACCTCAGTCGGTTTACTTCTTGGCTCACGTCTGAGGGTCCCATCTGCCTGACATACCTTGTGCACAGTAATCCAACACTGGCGAGCCGAGAAGGTGTTTCTGACCGAGCCTCTCTAGGGGTCCCAGACTAGGCTGAGTCATGTTTTCTTCAAGCGAGTTGAACGATTAGGATAACGGACTGTAATTGAATAAACTGTATAAAGTGTTTTGCTGGTTGCCCTTGCCATATATTCACAGAAGTAATTTGTCATGTTTTGTGTGCACTGTGTGCACGGAACGCACTTGGGATCACACACACACACACATGCACGCACGCACGCACGCACGTACACACACACACACACACACACATACACACACACACATGCCTATGTTCACATTATCTCATAAAAAGGGACTATCAAATCCTCTCAGACTGTGCAGGCTGCAAGGGACACATTAATTTGTGTGCGTGTGAGCGCATGTGTGTGTGTATATATTTTTGCGTTTGTAGTTGTGTGTGTGTGTGTGTGTGTGTGCGTGTGTGTGTGTGTGTGTGTGTGTGTGTCCGTGCTGGGGTGTCATGTTTCTCTCAGTGTAGTTCCCTCTGCATATCCCCACCGCCCCACCAAGCAGACCAGGGTATCAATAATGCAGGCTGGATCCTGGAGGTGACTTTGTTTCACTGAACCACATAATAAGATCACGTACATGCATACACACACATGCACACACACACACATATACACATGACTATGGGAAAATTATCCCACACAAATGGGAAATATGAAGACATTAAAGTTGAATCACACACACACACACACACACACACACACACACATATATACATACATACTGTACACACGACCCTGTGCACATTCTCTCACATAAATGGGAAAATAAACACATAAAACTAATCTTTTCAAGTACACACACACGCACACAAGCGCGTGATCAGACACACGCTCACATGCGCGGCTTACAAGCATTACCATCCACTCTACAAATGAATGAAGTAAGTTTGTGACTCCACCTTAAGCCCTGAGCACATCTCATCCTCAGGCTGTTTCCTGCTTAGTGTGTGAGTGGGAGTGATTGAGTTTGGAGACTTTTTTAATAAAGAAAAGTGCAGTAAAGCAACTTCATCACTGTCTGTCTTCCCACTAGGCACCAGTGGGTTACAGCACAGTGTGTAATTCAAACCCTCTAAAGTAAATACAACCCACAGAAAGTAAACATTTTTTCATGCTTTTCCAATGAAGCCATCGCTTTAACCACCGCAATCTTTCTTTCTCCCTCGATAATGACACCAAAGACACTTCCTCTCTCTACCTCTCTCTAGCTCTGGATGTACATACAAGATGTAAACAAACAAATGTGAACAAATGCTGGTAACTTACTGTGGTGTGTGTTCAGGAACACAGGAGGCCAGACAGCGGCGGTGTGTGTTTTGTGGCTGTGTGTTTTGTGTGTCAGGATGCTTCTGTGTGTATGTGTGCCAGTGTCTGGCGGGATACTCTTCTAGTTATTCTAGGAGGTTGGAGGTTGTCAAGGGTTCAAAGGTCCAAGGGGGTAATCCTCAAAGGTTAGAGGTCATAGCTTTGAGTCATACCGACATTCTAGTAAAGGTCAAGTCAGATCTCTAAAATTATAATTCTATATATATATATACGTATATATAGTTATATGTTGCGATATATATATATCAAATTTCATTCAGTCATCACCCATCAGCAATGTGAAGCACTTCATTGAACATGAATGAGCTCGGCATACCACAGGATACTATAATTAATAGCTGGCGTGTATCTATGTGAGAGCGATGTTGGCTCGCGTTGGGAGGTATCACTCGGCCCATCATATTTTGTTTCCAGGTTTCTCCCAGCGTCCCGTCCACGGGCATTCTAATCAAATGACTTCCCGTTGCCGCGGGTAACCGAGGTGACCTAGCCGGGCGGTATCTCTGCATCGGCAGCGATAGACAGAGGCAGATCAAGATTCAAGACCCAAAAACGGCCACAGCATCCCACACTATTATCACCGAGCAAAAAAAACACGCACTTGTCGTGACTATTGGAGCACTCCTCCGGGGTGGAACAGTGGCTGTTCTGTCTGATACTCATCTCGGCTGTGTCTCAGCCGCCGAGCACACACACACATTGTGCGGACGTTGCCTCATTTGGCATGTACCGAATGCAAGTTTTGTTTGTACGACCGCGTACTAAAAATGTGAAAATGCTATGACCCCGACGTGATTTGAACACGCAACCTTCTGATCTGGAGTCAGACGCGCTACCGTTGCGCCACGAGGTCCTTGTATTGCAGTGTGGCCCAGCTGGACATCTCACGCCAGCTGACAGCATGCTCCCGTGGGAATGGCTGCACTTGTTAGCGCTAATGTGACACTCGTAAAACACATTGACTCATATCATATTCTCCCTCTCTCTCTCTCGCACTCTCTCTATCTCATTCCCACACACGCAAACACACACAAGAAAACCCAACACACACACAGCACTTTCCCGCCTCTTTTTGGCACTCCCTTCCTCCTCCTCCTCCCCCCTCCTTGGATTCTCCTCCTCCAGGGCATTCTCCGTTCACTGAATCTGGTTACCTGTCAGCACAGACACTGTGACAGTGAGACAATAGGGCGGAAGCGTCCATTGTCTGGTCTATGTATTCATGCGGGCCAATAAGTACGCTCCTGCAGTTCCTTGTCATGTTTTTCCTGATTTCCTCGGAATGTGATGAGCAAACAGTCGCCATCACGTACAAGAGGAGGGGCGTGTGGTCGGAGGTGCCGGGCGGGGCCCAGGTGACACCAGAGCGGGCGTGGGCTTGGAGAGACGTAGATAGCTTTGTGCGTTTGCACAACGTGTGTGAGACGACGTGGTCAAAGGATTGCCACCTTGAGTCAACGTGAGTCATTGCCCTGCTGTCCCTCCTGATGAAGCTAGGGAGAATGACGGTGATGATGGTATAAACAATCAGCCCGAGGCAGCATAACAAGCACATGGAGTCACTGGGTTTATGGTCAGTCATATGACTGTTGAAGTCCACTTTGGAAGACCCTTTAAGATACCTGACTGCATAGCCACACAGTGGGAGATGTTATGTGTATAGCACGTAACACTAAGACAGGATCTAAATTATTTGCATCGCAGTTTTGCTTGAAAAGTGATATGTACAAGTGATATCCCTTGGATCTCCGGACATCAAATCCCTCCTATTTGCATGACCTCAGTTGCTATTAATACTCATCATGGTCCAGAATAAAAACATCTACTGGATGTTAACAGCAGAAGTTTGCCAGGTGATGGAGTACAGTGTGTGATTATGCAATGTTATTCTTCCCTGTTGTGTTTTACTGCTATAGTGTGCGCTGGGTTAGACTGCGGTATTACAGATAAACAAAAACAAATTGATGCAGTCAACAAGGCTTCACATACTGCCACCCAATATGTGTAGTGTCATGTTTAGAAATTAGTTGTGCCAGTAAAACAGATTTTTCTAAATGTAGGTATATAGCCTGTGAGCTTTGCAGCTCAAATCAAAGTGAGTGGATGATTGGGGGGAGGTCTCATCAAGTGATACAGTCAGCGTTAGAGTATTGTACAAGTTTGTTGTTGAAGATTTTGGAAGTCTAACAGTTGACCTTCAGATTCCAGTGCCTTTGTTGCTGGGGTGGCGTCTCAAATGAGAGGAGATGAGAGGAGATGAGACTTAATAGTTATTTAGCAAGGTACAGGTAGAGAGCAAATTAAATGCAATTGACATCCCACCAGAAGTGCAAAAGAAGCATTAAATACCAAAGTGAAGGTTGAGTACAGTATTCTGGGCAGTTGTAGACAATAGATGAGTTACAGTATGTACAACAGTGTATAGTGATAAGGTTATAAGTCGAGTCAAGTAGACATTCTCTATAATATAAAAAAAAATGTTAATGTAAACAGGTATAGTATAGTGCAGTTGTAAAAAAAAATGTAAACAGGTAAAACAGTTAAAGTGAACAAGCTAGACAGAAGGTGGAGTTTTGTTGAGCAGTGTTGCAGCCTCTGGTAAGAAGGTGTACCTGTGGCTGCTGCTGTGGCAGGGCAGTGGGTGGTCTTTGTGTTGACAGTGTATTTTACAATGGGGGGAGAAATTTGTGTTTAGTTTGAAAACAAACTCAAAAAATAAAACACAATGATGTGTGACGGCCTTCAACAATGGCACCTAGAAAGAATAGATACTGATTGTGTTGTTATTCTTCAATGCTCTATTTCCATGTCCTCATATTTGGAAGTATGCTTTGGCACGAAAAATAATAAACAGAGATGTAATGGAATGGAACAAATGGAAATTTGTTGCCCCAGAAGAAAATACAAAGCATTTGCTTTTGTGCCCATTGTAGCACAGCTGTGATATTTTCCACCATGTCATATTTATCATCCAATCTATATCAGGCCTTCACTTACTTTCCATCCAGAGAGAGCCATCTTCATGTCCCAGAGGCCGGATTTATGTTATGACCCATTATCCCTCCAAACATCTTGTCTTGGCTGAAGGACGGCAAACATGTCAACCGGCAGTGCAGTGTGTTAACATATGAATAAATCAAATTTA
>JAOPUD010000112.1:8964321-8967744 GCA_027122715.1 Trisopterus minutus
AGTTCATGTTGTTTATACTGGGATGTAAAACATGAATTAAACATTTCCTAATGCAGTCGCTATGCCCTCATCTGTATGTATATGATGATGGTGGTTATGGGCTCCAAGCAGCACCGTTGGCAGAGCTGCTTTTCATAGACACCTTGCTGCAAAGCCTGCTTTCAAAATAAACAGGGAATCCATTGTCATGGACCCGCTGGGCTAATCCACTCAGTACAGCTGCTATGGTGTACAGACAGACTAGCCTGTGCATCTAAGTGTGCTGCTGATAGTGTTGGTACAGATAGCATTGCTACCAACATTTGCATGGCTCTAAATTCAACTTTGGCCCATTGGTGAGTGTGTGCTTGGATGACCGTTTGTGTGTGTGTGTGTGTGTGTGTGTGTGTGTGTTTGTGGGGGGGGGGGGGGTCTGTGTGTTTGCTGGGTAAGTGTGTCTGCAGAATTTGTGTGTGTGTGTTTGTCTGTTGAATTTGTGTTTGTGTGTGTGTGTGTGTGTGTGTGTCTGCAGAATTTGTGTGTGTGTGTGTGTTTGTGTGTTTAAGCAGGTTGAGCAGTAAATCCAGTTCCTCCACTTCTTATTATCAGGCGCTGACTCCTGGCTCCTCTAACAGCTCGCCCGCTGTCACCTATTGTGACTACCTCCTCCCCCACGTCTGTCTTTCTCTCTCTCTCTCTCTTCCTCTCTTTAATCCCTCTCTTTTATCTGTCTTTCTTTCCTTTCTCTTTCCCCCCCCTCCCCGTCTACTTCCCCCCATCATGTGCTCCACTGCTGTGCGCTGAGTGCTGCGTGTCTGCCCCCCTGCAGGCCTGGTTTGTGAGCGACAGTGGCTAGTTGCGCAGCCTGCAAGCTAACGAGGAGGCTTCGCGAGGGTGTGCTCTGTGCTCCAGTGGCGCAATCGGTCAGCGCGCGGTACTTATACAGCAGTATGCAGCGGAGCAATGCCGAGGTTGTGAGTTCGAGCCTCACCTGGAGCATGCTTTAACTTAGAAACGATGATGTACCAGGAGAATGCTAGTCCACACCATCGTATTTCTGTGATATTCACACACAGCCACTAAGTGAATTTGCATATATTTGCGTTTTGGTGTCATACGCAAAATCGAACCAAGATCTAACCGTTAGGCACTAACTGCCAAACCAAACCAAACTGCCATAAATATAATGGTGTCCGAGGCACACTTAGCAATACAGCTATTTTTCATGTGTTCTCAGGGTGCAATGGGAATCAGCCTTTAGTTTTTATGGACCACATAGGTCTGAGATCTATGGTCCAAGTGTTGAGGCACACCAGGGCTCCACACTTCTGTTGGCCTCAGCTTTTTAATAAAATAATTAATTATCATTAAAATGTACTTATACTTATATTTTATATTTATACCTATGTCTACATTGGCCTTTTCTACCTTGGTTCATGTTTCTCTTGTAAGCATCTTTATTGCTGGCCTGGGGCAATCAAACTGGTTTGTGCTTCTCAGGAAACAAGCGTGCTATATCCACCTCACAGCGATGCTGTCTTAACGGTAGATGCCAATTCGGGAGCAAGGCCAGGGTGTTCTCCTGACTTTTTGACTTTAAGATGACGGGCATTCATTATGATGATCTCTGGTTGATCTAGGGCTTTGCAAGTTGAAGATTTAATTATGGCAATTTTGTTTGCAATATGGTATATGATTTCATTTTCTTTGAAGTTGCGAACTGTATGCTAGGCAGATCTTGGATCAGTTGGTCTGATAATAACAGGGATTCCCCTCCTCTGCCAGGGTTATATTAAATTACCAATCAACTGTCATATCCTCTTGAGGGTTTTCTTTGAGGAGGTAGAATTCCAGAAAGTCAATTCTGTTTATACTTCGTGATTTGATTTCTCGACCTTCTGCGCTGGAGTCAGACACACTACCGTTACACCACCAGGTCACTCTCTATAGTGTAGGAATCTTCCTTAAAATCACATGACGGTATGGTTTACCCCTTAGAGCGAAAGCGAACACAAACACACTTGGTTAGTTACCAATACCGGCATTGATCACCTTGGCATTGGCAATATTGGTTTTAGATTTTTCACATGCGGTCAGCGTGTGGAACTCATACAGCAGTCTCCAGCAGAGCAATGCCCAGCAGAGCGAGGTTGTGAGTGGAAGCCTTACCTACAGCAGTCCTTGACTAAGTCAGACTGTTACAGGCCACAGTGAGGTCACCCGTCTCAACTCCGAGCCCACCTGTTTAAGACCAGTACAATAGCAAATCAATCTAAATGCAACATACCTGTATTAAAGAGCAAATACATGGTAGATGATATCTGTGAGGTTGCTGCCATCTATAGGTTAAAACTCTCCAAGGCAGAAGGCATGCCTGTCATGCTGCCATCAGACCTGTACAGTATGTTGGATGGCCTTAGTAACTCCCCCCCCCCCCCTCCACCTGCTTTCCCATAGACAGCATGGAAGATTAATGATCCACTAAATCCGTAGTAGGAATTCTGAAGCGTTGTTCCAAGAGTTTCCCCATGGGGGATCAATACATTTTAGACTATCTCAGGGGAGCTTGCGCCAATATTTGATTAAAATCCATATCAAAAGTAATAACCCGCTATTTGATATGGAAGTATTTGTATGGTACAGCTGTGGCCAAGAGTTTCTGTAGAATCAGGAGCCAAATGAGACACACCCAAAGCTGATTTTGCAACCTGTTCCATCTTATGGCTTACTTCTTCTGCGTATTCATTTATATGTCTCCTTTCTTTCTGAATTATAATGTTGGAAGATTGAATTGATATTAATTTAGTTGGAAAGTTGATAATCAAAACCATGATGGTCTAGAGCTAAATTACACACAAGCGCACATGCTCAAACACACACACATAAACACACATATCTTGGTGCATGAACTCGGCTCTAACAGTTGTTCCAGTGGGGTAATTGGTCAGCGCGCTGTACTTATACAGCAGTATCCAGCAGAGCAATGCCGAGGTTGTGAGTTCGAGCCTCAATTGGAGCAAGCATTAACTTTATTGAATAATGAGGTACAATTCTGTTGTCAACCCAACAGCAAAATGTAGATCACAGTGATCAATTCAATGGTCTTGATGTTTCTTCATTTGATAATGGATAATCTATTTGATTATTTTACTTTTGTCTCTCAACATTTGTTGTAATGAAAGAATGACACTGACGTGATTTGAACACGCAACCGCCTGATCTGGAATCAGATGCGCTACCGTTGCGCCACAAGGTCACCATGTATGATATCATTTGACCCCCCATCACATGACATTGTTGTGAATGCATGTGCGTACCTATGAAGCCATACTCTGAATCCACCGTGTTTAGACCATACTCATTCTGAATGTACAATTCTGCACTAAAGTTACCTGTGCATGTTTGAAAGACGTAATTTCTGGAATGCACGTGCACATTCACGTG
>JAOPUD010000112.1:9470302-9480825 GCA_027122715.1 Trisopterus minutus
CTATGGGTTTATTGCGATTCTAAGAGTATTGGGATGGTTATTTGTTTTGTGTACGTGTTTCAAAAATGAGGGCCCCAAGTCTATATTTTGCCTAGGGCCCCAAAATGGCTAGATCCGCCCCTGACTATACATATATAGTTTCGACTAGGATTTTTGGTGCCGTTAACGTAGTAGACTATTATTAATGCTACTTTGACGGCACCAAAAATCTAAAATCTAAAAACCTAGTCGAAACTAGAAAGACATTGACATGTGATTTGACAGAGCCTCGGAGGCGGGATACTTTTGAAGAATAAAATATGACGTTGTACGGAAGGGGATTAGTCAGAGCCCGTCCACGGATTAATTCTACGGATTCATATTAGACATTCTCTGGATTAGTTCTGATTTTAAAGTCTGAATTTTGAGATTGAATTGTCAATGGAAATATATTTAAAATATATGACTGGTGTGCAGTTCCTGCTATGTTGTCCAAATCATGAATCTCAGAAGATGAACTCAAAAGAATAATATGACGGAAAGATAACCACGAATAGACTCAATAAAACCAAGGCAAGCATTTTACATGCAAAGACTTTCATTTATTAATAGTCTTCAGTAATTTACAACAGTAAAACACATCGGCCTGTATTCATGATCAACCTCAAAGATTGTATCATAAATATAGACAAATTGGTTACTCAAAAACAATTCCCTTTAGACAACAATCTAAAAAATACCTTGTTCTGTTAAATATGTTGCTTCATTTTGGAAAATAAAATAGGCATTATATGAAATATAACCTGCTTATCAGCTAAACTGTATCGTACCAAATGCAATTATATGCAAATGCACCATTTGCTCTCATATGTCTTATGCATTTCATGCAACAAAAAAAAGAAATCGATGTTTGATCATACACAAAAAAAACTTTACAGACTTGGGTATGAAAATAGAAAATATCAAAGCAAGATGTGCACCAATAGTTTATGTACAAATAACTTTCAGTACAAAAACATCTATGTGAATGACCATGAAACGTTAGACTACCTGATGTACAGAGGTACAGGTACACGGTCGATAACAGGACAATAAGAAGACCGTTCAACGTTCAACTAAAGTCAAAGCTACTCTCATCACATGACTAGTATCAGATCCACCAAGTTCAACACCAAATACAGACACATTATGATGACTCAAGACGGTGACAAAGTTCTGCGAGTGATATGATCATACAAGCTCATTATAATGTGGAAAATCCAGTATTCGCTTTGAATTTAGTGTTTAAGCAAGTGAAAATTGATGCCCGATGCATAGTGTATTTTGTTTGGTATGGTATTAAAACTTACGTATTGCTAATCCCTTCATATGTATTGCTAATTGAGCTCTACATATGTATCCAAATGACATGGTTCTGCACAGCATCAATATTAAGCATTGTTAGCTTAGTATTCAATATTATTGCCAAAAGAATGCCAAATTATATAAATGATATATATATATATCTATTCATGAAAGTAAATTGGACTTATAATGTCCATTTTAAATCTGTTAAACTAAAATGTGTACACTGGACCCATTGTATCTTACAAATGAATTCCTCCACAGAAACAGTAGTGTGTACAAGGCACACAGCGATCAAAATAGCTACATCTATCGTATTTTGCATAAAGCACTTTTTCAAAAATGATACCTTCTCACAACTCAATCCTGTCCGTCCCAAAGAAAATGCACGGTTAAATATAAACTTTCGTTATCACATTAAAATATATATTTTGTTTTGTACATTTTAATGATTCTTAACAATATAATATGTTTTGGCTACACAACGTGATTGCAGAGGGGATATAAACTAGGTGTGTGTGTGCGTGTGTGCGTGTGTGTGTGTGTGTATGTGTGTGTGTGTGTGTTAAGACTGAACAACGGTCAGCCAAATGTTATCTGCTACCTTAAGAAATGACCGCGAGTAACATAAAGCTAGCAATCATAGGGTTGCAACTTCCCTGACAGCCGTACCAAAATGTACAGCTTTAGAGCGGGCGTTTAAATTGGACTCCGCTCCCCGCACCACAGACCCTCTGCTACGCAGGGCTGTTGTAACAAAAGTTCCCATGCAACAATATTGCTCTTAAGTGAGACGATTCAAAGACCACAGTGTTTCTTGTTCTAACCCACAATCTCTTAGTACATTCTCTATCACACAAGTATAAGAATAAAGAACAGAGGGGGGGGAGGGGGGCAGTTATTAATAATACACCCCTAAACTACATTTCCCCAAAATATCTATTTATATCTAAACATCGATAAGAAAATATACATTTCGTCAGCAATGAAAAGTTTTCGATTCATTTTTTTCTTCATAAATCTTAGACCTCTATGTTATTTACATTTGGTGTAGGTTTGACACTGATTGTAACGCAATACCTCTTTTTTTTACCTATTTAATATATATATATATATAGATATATATATTTATTTTGTTTTGTTTAATTATAGTCTTTTGTGTGAGAAGCAGAAGCACTTTTACATTCATATTCCTGCACTAATGCTCGCTGGGAGCTCAGTGAGGTGGGGATAAATGTCATGCATTAGGCGAAAATAAGAAAAGGACAAAAAAAAAAATGACCCAGAAGAGAATCGGACTTGGATGAGATGATAATAAACTTTTTGATGGTGCGACTGTATAGGAAGGAGGTCGATGGGGTTTGGTAGGGGTCTGGAGAATAGATACCGCTGGAACCTTGATTTAGCTGTAGAAAATACTCTTGCAGCACCAGGACAGACACGGTTGGCAGGATTATTGTATTAACAGTACTCGTGAGGGGGGGAGCTTTGTCGTTGGGTAAAAAGCTGTTAACGTAAGCTGGAATCAATTTCCACAGTGCTGAAGGCCACGTCGGAGGTCACACTCTCTCCACTCGACTGGGGTCGTAGGAGTCTGCCGACAAAACAGAACAGTGTAAGAAGAGACACGATGTATTATGCATTGTGATAGGAGTAATCCTGCCATGCAATTGCGACGCGGTTGAAATATCGGTTGAATGAATGAACATAGATGGAGAGAATAGCTGTACTTTCAGATATAACACTGTCGCATTACACCCCGGATACACTGCCCTCCCACAGTATTTCCGTACTAACGCCAATTACTGGTATACCTCAACGCAAGCCGGCGTACGAGGGAAGGACACACTTGTATGGGTGGTCTGGGGCCTCACCTGAGACGGACAGGGCCTCCTTGTCCTCCATGGCGGAGGTCACAGTGCTGAAGCTGAGCGGCAGGGTGATCTCCCTCTTGGGCACGCTGCGCGGTTTGGGCAGCAGCGGCGGCTTCTGGGGTCTGCTGGTTCGCTGCCGAGGCTTGGGCCGCATCGCCTGCTGGGCGGGGCCCGCCGCTCCCCCCGAGCCCGGCTCCGGCCGGGTCCCGTCCACCACGGACTCCCTCCCCCTAGGTTCTTCCTTCTCCTCCCCCGTGTGTCGCGGTTCGGCCACCTCTTCGCTCTGCGAGTTGACCGCGTCTTTCTTCCCCTCGGCTTCCGTGTCGTCTCTAAGTGCAATCTCGTTTCTCAACTTGCCCTCGTTGAGTTGTAGCTCTACTTCTGCATGCTTTTCTCGTGTTGTCTCGTCTTCGTTGATTTGTAGCTCTACTTCTGCATGCTCTTCTAGTGTTTTCTCTTCTGGTGTTTTCTCTTCTACGTTGTTTTGTAGCTCTACTTCTGCATGCTCTTCTAGTGTTTTCTCTTCTACGTTAATTTGTAGCTCTACTTCTGCATGCTCTTCTAGAGTTTTGTCCTCTACGTTAATTTGTAGCTCTACTTCTACATGCTCTTCTAGTGTTTTCTCTTCTATTGTTTTCTGTTCTACGTTGATTTGGAGCTCTACTTCCGCATGCTCTTCTAGCGTTTTCTCTTCTACATTGATTTGGAGCTCTACTTCTGCATGCTCTTCTAGCGTTTCCTGTTCTACGTTGATTTGGAGCTCTACTTTGGCATGCTCTTCTAGTGTTTTCTCTTGTAGTGTTTTCTCTTCCACGTTGATTTGATCTGCACACTCTTCTAGTCTTTGCCTTTCGATGTCAATGTGCGGCACTACTTCTGCGTGCTCTCCTTCTCTTTGCTCTTTGTCGTTACTTACTACTTCCTTCTCTCCTTCTTTGGGATCCATTCTTAAATTGTGTGTTTTGTGTGCTTTTTCAGCTCGACAGACCAGCACCTCTTCGTCCTTTGAATTCCTCTCCTTCTCCTCCTCCTCCTCCTCTTGCTGCTCTTCTGTATCACTTCTTCTGTCCAGCTCAGCCTTTTCTCCATCTTCTTCTTGGTTCCCGTCTCTTTCCTCAGCCTCTACCCCGGACTCCGAGCCTTTCAGACTGAGGCGCCTGATCCGCGACACAGAGTCCCGTTCCTTCAGCCGGGCCATTCGCTCGGTCGCCGACCGGCCCGTGGGCGAGGAGGACGAGGAGGAGGCAGACAAGCTCAGCTTGTCCTGGAGGGACTCGATGAGCTTGGAGGTTGCCCCGCGGTTCCTCTTTTCCGCGCCACACGTTGGCAGCTTCTCCACGGGTGTGGCGGGCAAGGACAGGGTCAGCTTGCCCCGGGGGAACTCTGGGATGTTCCCGCTGACGACATCAAGCGCGGGCATCTGCAGCGGATCGATGCCGCCGTTATTCGCAAAGCTGCTGTGGACCTCGTCTGGCTTTTCCCTCGATCTTCTTTCAGTGGGCTCCGCATCTGATCCCATCTCCTCGCCCCCTGCTGTCTCCTGCTCCAGGACGATTAGCGAAGGCTCCTTCACTTCCTCACACTGTTCTACCACCTGCTTTGTCTCTCCACGTGTGCTGTGTATCTCAATCCCCACCGGGACGCTTTTTGTATCCTCCCCGGAGCTGAGAGGCGGGTCTTCTTCCTCTCCATCTCCCCCACCCAAGGCCTCTGCAGGCACCGATATTCCCAGGATCCGGGCGGCCCTCTGCTCCATGGACTCGTTCTCGGGGATGCCTTTTGCGCTTTTGACCTCGTAGAGTTTGCTGAGGTCCACGGTGGGCAGGGCATTGGCCTTCTCCTGGATCAGGAGGTTCTCCAGGTGCTTGTCGGTCACCGTGGACGTGTTTTTATATCTCAGGGGCTCGGTGACAACCAGCCTCTCCTCAAACACGTCGTCCTCAAAAGAGCGTACTGCCTGCCTGGTCAGCCGGGGGGTACGCGGGGACCCCTGGCCCTGACCCCTTGTAGATCGGCCACTTTCACTTCTAGCTCTATACATTCTGACATTCTTCTCACCCCTTGGCTGTGGCAAGATTTCTTTGGCTTTTTTCTCCGTCTCCTCGTCAGCCTGAAGCTCTCTACATGAGTTGTGCTTGGAGATGCTGCTGTTTGGAACCAGTGTCGGCCTGTTCTCCTGCGCAGGCTGGCCGAAGTCATGGGAATGGATGGGAGACGGTGACGAGAGGGAGCGGTGGATAGGTTCTCCGGGACCTCCTGGAGTCTCGGTGTAGACCGTTAGCCCGACGTCCCTCAAAAGGGACTCTTGGGGAACCGGGATGTCCTGTCTGTAGGCCAGGGTTGGGTCAGCGTGAAGGGATAGTGGGGGGTGGTTTGGATGGCTGTGGGCTCGGGCGCTCTGAGGCCTGGAAAACGTCCTCCCCGCCTCCCTAAAGTCCCGGTCTGTGGTAGGGCCGCAGGACTCCGATCTAATTCGCACACCATTGGGTTTGTTTCCCTGCGTCAGTGAAAGACTCATTGGTTCTCGACCAGTATGCAAGGTTGGCAATTGGGATTCAGTGGTTCTAAGGCTCTGTGGCGGGTGTGACTTTGTGCTCGCTGAAGGGTGATTATGCACGTCATCTAGACTCACGCTGCACCGATCCACATTTGGCCTTTTGCTAATGGTGATGTCGAGCTCCTTGTTGATGCATTCCAGCTCCCCTATGGCGTCCCAGGGCCGCCGGTCCACGGGTTTCAGTAGGAATTGACCGAAGGCCACTTGCTCTGCTGCATCCAGTGGGAGGGAGCCATTCTTTTTCGGGGAGGATGGCAGCTGGGCCCCCTGCTCCTTCTCATCCTTCTGCTCCTTGGATGGGGAGCATGGGGCGGGGTGTGAGGGTGGTGGTGGTGGTGGTGGTGATGGGGGCTGGCTGAGGGTGAGGCTGAGACGGGAAAAGGCGCTGTTGCTAGAAGGGTGGAGGTCCTTCTGACCTGCCATGGGGTAGCCATAACAGGCGCTGCCGTCAGTGCCCGCGCTGCTCTCCACGGTGGCTGTGTCCGAGGACACCCTGCAGGGCTGCTGCCCGTCAGAGGGGGAGCTCGGGGGGTCCAGGCTTTTCACGACTGTCGGTGGGGAAGTGGTCTGGGTCTCCTGGTTGCGGTACTGGTTCCCAGGCCAGGAGCCAGCGTAGCACAGCTCTTTGTCTTCGTTGGCCTGGAGGGCCCATGCATCGATGATCTCCTTCCTGAGAGGAGCTCTCTTGTAGTTCCTCAGAGAGGACGTGCTGCTGGTGTGGTACTGGGAGTGGTGGGACCTGATGGGCATCTCGTTCACAGACTGACTGCGCATGTTCTGGTTATCCGAGTGGCGCACGGTGACACTGTCCGTGTTGGTGATGGTCAGCCGCGGGATGGTCTCGTTGTTGTTCTGGTCCGCTGCCGTGTCTTTGTTTATGTTAGCCGTGGAGTGAATGGGGACGGACACCAGGCAGAAGATGGTCTCGCTCACCCTCCTCTTGCTGTTCCTGTTGCCGTCCTGTGGCCCCGAGTCCGGGACAATCTTCTTGACCTGGGTGATGGTTTCCGTGAAGGCGTGCTCCGAGCTGGAGCCCTGGCGGGATGAGCAGGCTGTCAGAGCCGAGACCTGGAAGACCGAAGAGGGCGAGGGTGGCGGACGATGACTTTTGGGGTATCGGTTGTTGCAGTTTTGGTCAGTTGCTGGGAAGTTGTCGACGGTTTCTTTGTGCAAATCGCTGTGCCACCGGTTGTTGTCATTGTCCAACTTGTGAGAAGACGCCTGGTGGGAGCTCTGTTTGGGCTTGGCGGCAACGAAGGGCCCGAGCGGCGGAGGCAGGAAGGCACTGTCGTCGGGGCCCGTCTCCGGCGCCGTGACACCGGGGAGTTCGTTGCGTATGTGGCGGATCTTGTCCGCGTCCGTCAGGGAGTTGCCGCCCAGGGCTGAGGAGATGTGACGGACGCGGGGGTCGTCGAAGGGGATGTACTGGACCCCGCCACCGGGGTGCTGTTGGCTGGTGTAGACTGGGTACAGCTGCCTCTGGATGGGGGTGCTGCGCTCCCTCTGGGGGTCGGGCCAGGAGCACGCCGGGTGTACACCGAACCAGTGGGATCCGTCCGGGGCCATCTGCATCTGCTGGTACATGTCGCCTCTGTACCTGGGACCACAAGACCACGCGTTGTGAGTCTCACCAGCATGTCAACAATGGAACACACACTACAGGCGGGTTCATATAGAGAGACTGTATGCGCACCATCGCGAAACGTTGATGCCCCAGCCTCGATTAAGTTCTTATTGTTTTTGTTGTGTACATAGCACACTAAATAAACTAGGTTAGTCTGTAGAAGGTCTTGTACCGAAGGTTACAACTCATACACTAGTTAATTGCAGCTTCAAAGATTTTGAAATCAATACACTCTTTGAGGCTGTGGCAAGTTATGATGCTAGCCAGTACAGTTTTCACGTGCCACTTCATTGTAAGAAAGGAAGCATAAGTAGTAAGATAATAATAAGCATTTCACTCCATATGCATCAGTTGAGTGATACAGCAGAAATAGAAATAAGAGACAGTGGTGGGGTTAGACGGATATCCATCTCCTGACCTGATTCAACTAAAGCAAAGGAAGCCGAGTGAGTGAATCTGTTGAATACAAGGCCACCATAAAAAGCTATGAAACAATCAAAAGCTACAACCACATCCTCCAAACAACCAATCATCTTTTGTGTTTGAGTTTGAGTTTATGTATGCAAACGAAAATCACCCTTAGACAATCCTAGAACCAGCCCTCTAAAACAGGACAGCTGGTCAGTGCTGGTAATCACTCAGTACTGGTAATAATATGGTTTGATCATCAAAATGAAACGTATACCATTGCTAGCCACTAGCCAGTTGTGTGTTAAGTCTGTAGCATGAGTTTGTGGAAGATTTTATGCCTGCCTGCATGGATATGTTAGTATTATCACAAAACTAAAATGTGTAAAGGAAAATTTAATAAGATACACTTTACAATAGAGGTGTTTTTGCATACAGTGAACAGAAGCACTGGGAAAACATTCAAAATGTAATATTGTTTAGTTCATAATAGTCAAAGGTTTAGGCTTTGGAGTAGTGGGAGCATATAGCTGGAACAGCTGGAAATGATAACCTGAGGATGGTGAACCATAAGGTTACGAGTCAACAGTCATCAGTTTTAGTACAGTTTTAAAGGCGATTGCCAAAACGATGACCTTTAAACACCTGCTCAGTCCAATGCAGCACCAAATACTATTGGTTGGGCTGTATGCATCTTGTTATGTCCTCTTAGGTTGGATATAAAAAGAAGCCAACAACAATGTTAGGCTTATAGTAGTCTAATGCCATTGTAGCGTTCTATGACATCTGTAACATGTAAACAGCATAGTTTCCATTGCGGCTTATTCCTCACGTGTACTATTCTGTACACTACACTCACACTCACAGGGGTCTTAGGATTGTCTGATGATACATTCGGAGCTCATGTTATAAAAAGCTCACAAAATATATACTATATTTTGAATCCTAAATAAATATCGTAAATCATGACACCGATAGCAAATGACAGACTGAGAATAGATGCTACTGGGAAAGCTACCAACACGAGCAAACGAGCAACACAAAACAGTATTTACCTGTAGTCCACAATGATTTCCCCGTAGCCCCGCCGCCCTCCTCTCATAATGGGGGCTCTCTTGTACGACGGGGGAGGGATGTATCCTGGGGGTCCAGAATCCTGTGCAAAATAGTCGAGCTGTGGGTCCCCCGCCCTCGACAGGGGCAGCGGGGTGCGGTCCCTGCCGTGGGACATCACCGAGTCCCGGCCCGACAGCACCTCGCAGCTCCCCCGGATCTGCTGGTGCACCTCGTAGGAGGGCGGCCGGGGGGGGCGCGTGAAGCGGGCCTTGGGGGTCATGGACAGCTGGTTGGCGCTCGCCGGCCGCCCGTTCTCCGGCCAGCGGGGGGGGGCCCTGTAGAAGTCGTGGGGCGAGGGCGGGTGGCCGTTGAGCCTCCGGTGCGGCTCCTGGCCGGTAGAGGCCACGTCCACGTACTGCAGGCCGTCGGGCGGCAGCATCCGGGGCAGCGACTGGGACTTGGCTTTGGTCCTGGGGTGGACTCCCAGGCCGTCGGGGGTCCGGGCGTGGAGCCGCTGCTGCTCGTGCGCCCACCGCTCCGCCTCGCTCTCCGAGAGCTGCCGCCCGAACCCCACCGCCGGGCGCCACTCCTCGGTCCCCAGGCTCTGGCACTTCCGCTCGTTGGCCAGCCGCCAGCGGTGCAGCGCCGCCTCGCGCTCCCTGGCGCGGGCCTGCGCCTGGGCGGCCCAGCGCTGCCTCTCCTGCGCCGCCCGCTGGCGCTCTTCGCTCGCCGCCTCTTGGCCCCGGGGCTGCTGCGGGGCCTCTGCCCTGCAGTAGCCCGCCGGCGCTCCGCCGCCGCCGTGGTGCTCTCTGAAGTCGGCGTAGTCCATCAACACAGTGAAGTCCTGGCCTCTCCGCCTCCAGTAGGCCACGTCTTTGGACTGGGGCGGCGCCCCTTTGGGTCCCTCGCAGAACCTGAGGGGCAACAGGCAGAAGGGAAGTTGGAATCCACTGTTTAGATGATTACAATAGTTATGGTTGCATACCATTTGGACTTTATGCATAAGGAGTTATTTGGTAGTGTGTGTTTTAGAAACATTTCAAAATATGTAAAACATAATCAATTAATAACACATGAGTCGAGTAGTATAAAAAAAAAAGGTAGTTAGCTACTAGAGATAATGTGCAAGAGAAAAATGCATTTGACACGCATTAATTACGTGCATAAAATATGCAAAAACACGGAACTAAAACCAACAACAGGCACAGGCGGTTCCGAATTGGAGCAAACGACAATGCAGCAATCCCCCCACTAGATGGCGCCACATGACCGCGCGTGCCATTGGAAGAGCCATGCCCGTCTCTGGGGCAGGATGAAAACATTACACAAGGATACACCGTGGCTGTTCGTCCTCGGTGTCCTTCAAGACAACGTCAACATCAAGGAGGTGATTTTCAATCCCATCAGCTTGATGTGCAACGCTTGTTTGGCTCGTGCAGCGGCAGCGGTGTCTGTGGGGTCCCTGAGGACGGAGCGCATAGCTCGTCCGGGCTCAGCCTTGCTCTAGATTCAGCTGTTTATTCCAGCCTATTTGCACGCTGCCTGGGTGACTGACTGACTGACTGACTGGAGGACTGACAGGCTGAACAAGACGCATGCACATGTACGCATACGCCTGCGGTCGGCAAGTCTGCCCAGAGTCCTTGACATTTCCATCCATGATCATGATTGGTCAGAGCTG
>JAOPUD010000112.1:9522177-9532849 GCA_027122715.1 Trisopterus minutus
GGGGGGGGGGGGGGGGGGGGGGGGGGGGGGGGGGGGGGGGGGGGGGGGGAGTGGGCTGTGTGCGTGTGTGTGTGTGTGGGGCTGCAGGAGATAGGATGAATTGCTTTTGGAAAGGCAATTATCAGGTGGCCAAGGTGACACAGTGGGTGAGAGTGAGAGAGAGAGAGAGCGAGCGAGCGAGAGCAATAGGGGGAGCTTTAGAGTGCGGGGAACCTAATAAAGGCAGTGCCGACTCAACAGAGGCAGTGGTCCCAAGAAACAATTACCACAACGCAAACCCTGTTAATTACAATGTATTTCGTCCTTTTTCCCCCGCCTTTAAACATTAATAGCGTGCACGTCAACGGAGGGGCTTCAAGGCCCGAACTCCCTCGAGGAATTATGAATGGACCCCGCACATGACCTTGCCCATTCAACATCCCATCTCGCCGGTCATTGGCCGTTTATTGCTGTTGCAACCATTCCAATGAACAGTCACTCCAGGGCACACAGTAAATGAAGTATCCGAGTGCTGCCGTCGCGCTCACCTCAGCTAAAGATTTAAAGGCTGCCATTTGGGAGAATTATGAGTGTGGAGCCAATTTTAGACAAGAGTCATAAATATATACATAACAATGAGCAGGGAGCATATATTTTGCGAGAGTTTCCGCAGTAATGAAACATCTCTTCGGCCATTAAGCCCGAATTTATTGTGTGCTCGCATGTCCCAATGACACTTAAAATTTAAATTGCTGGAGGATAGGTCTGACTTTAACGTACAAGTCTTATGAGTGGTCCCGGGCGATGTGACATTAAAACAGTTATTGCAGTGTTTTTTTTTTTTTTTTAAACAATCTAAATGGGATTAAGACAAGATGCAAACTTAAGTACGTGATAATCGGTTGGCTTCAGTAGCAGCTCTTTTAAGATATAAAAATGGGGATGAAGACCTTTTTGGACAGATTCCCTACATTCATATTCAAACCGATTGATTGAATTAGCCAAATTTAATGAGATATATCCTATCTATACCAGATTGTGCTTTGCGCATGTGAGACAGTGAAACCTTTCCCACTTCCAGCGGAAGGACAGTTTGACTGGTATGTTTGTAATGGTCCCCCTGACACATGGTATTGATTGGTCCCGCTGTGATTAATTGGTGGCCTATTTAAGGGGTGTCACATTGTTTGTTTGAGAGGGTAAGTAAGAGGTGGCTTGACGTGAGGCCACTCACACCTTCCTGTAGGTTAAATGATGCCGTATATCAGCTAGCAAATTGCCGAACAGCTTTTCTTTTAATCGTGTTCGCAAATTATTAGAACACTTATTGGTGTTCATTTGTATTATTGGAACCATTGATTTATTTTATCTTTATTTATTGTTCGGTTTTGTTTTTGGAAGGGAATAAAACTTCTCTTTGTGGAACTGCCCTCGTCTCACTGTCCCTCTGGTTGACCGTATCCCGAACATGTGGGGTGACCACGCCGGTCCCTCACTGCGCAGAATATTTTATTATCTGTTTGCCTTTGTCTGTCAATGTGTTGTTACTTTGTGTTACTGTATCTTCTCAGTCACCCATGTTATTTTTTTTAATCTTTGTTTATACATGTATTTTATTTCTGTAATTTTAGGTTGCCTTTTGAATATCTGGCTGGGGACAACGGATGTAAACTAGTCTCTGAGGCTAACTCTGGTTCACGTACAGTTTGACTGTTGATTAATGTGCAATGTCCCTGAAATAAACCAATTAAAAAAAAAAAACAAAAAAAACATTCAAAACCATTGAAAGCCTCACTGCGGCGGGGGGGGGGGGGGCGACCCTACCTGCCAGGCTGCGGAGGTGGTCCAGGGTGGGGATGAGGGGCGAGGCCCGGCGCTGCAGGTAGAACAGCACCATGACGGTGAGGGAGAAGTTGGAGATCCAGGCGCCGGGGATGCTGCTGGTGACGCTGTGCACCCGGGCCCAGCAGCGCACGGCGAACACCAGGCCACGCACCCGCTGGTCCAGGCAGCCGTACAGGTACAGCAGCTCAGAGGTCTTCATCGCCACCCTGTGGACGAAAGAGGGAAGGACAACACGTTGTGACGTTTTAGTAGGACGTGTGCTGGAGGTGGGAGCTGGATGCGCTGTCTGTGTTCTGAGGGTCCGTACGCTAGGGTTTTGCTGCCCTTTTTGTTATGGGTTGGGCTTTTAGGATGTGTGTGTGTGTGACCACATTTGGGCCCTTTGAGGTTTGGATAAAGTGCTTGTTTCACTACATGGGCTGGCTCGCACCATGCAGTGAACTGAGTGCTAAGTCAGGAGAGTGAAAATGGATTTACTGGGTTTGTAAAGATGCAGCCAAGCATCATGTGGTGAACCGCGGTAGGAGCGGTGTCCCGTGGCACAGCAGGTGTACGTCAGTGTACGGCATGTTGTACCTCCGACCAACCGGCCAGAGGCTCGGATTGGCTTCATGCTGTGTGGCCCCGTTTTCTGAACACATTTAAGAAGACGCTCAGTTTGTAACAAAACTCCCCGAAAAAATTCTCAGTTTATAAAGAATGTGTCCCTTGCTGAAAAATATTGTAACACAATATTACTTTATCGAGGAAATGCGTTTCATTTTCCCCTCCCCTTTCTCCTCTGCCCCTCTGCTTAGCAACACAGGGACTTCACCTCTTTGTGTTTTTAAACAGAAAATCGATTTCCTACTAATTGTTTGTGTAGATAAAAAGAAAACAAACATTCCCTACGCCTTTAATGTCTGTTTGACCTGATGCTGACATGAGGAACTAGAATATAAATGCCAAGGCATGGCCCAAAGGTCAGTGAAACTATGACAAACAAGATAAAGAGAGCGAGGGATCACCATTCAGCAGCAGAGAGAGAGGCCCTACGTGGGTCCGGTGGAAACTAACAGCGGGGGACTATCAGCCGTCTCTGAATTGATCTGACCTGCAGGTCGGAATAAGCCTCATTCCCCGGCTTCTGCAACTGATATGCTGCGCTTTGAAGGAAAAAACAAACAAACACAGTGGGCGGTTGATCCACTTCCTGCCGAGTCTTTTTCTAAACGTTAGCAGGTGTACGTGCTCTGGCGTGTGCGCATGCACGGCCACACGTGTACCGAACACTCTTTTATCACATGGCGGATAAGGGAAGTGAAACGCAACAGCCGGTGTCCTGTCTTCTCCTCCCCTGCTTAGTCTCGCTGAGCGAAAGCTTGCGCAGCACTTCCTGCCCACTGCGGTTTCTGTTTCTGGGTAATTGCAACAATACTGTGGTGGCAGGACAACACATAACTCACATTTTTGTGCCTTAATGTGGCTTTTACACGCAAATATTTATGAAGAAAAAAAACTCAGAAGGAATATGTCATGATGGAAAGTAATCCTGACATAAAAAATATACACAATTATATAACCTTACCTTAACATGAATGATCCTTGCAATCAAAGAAAATTCCCATCCTCTCCTCAATTAAAAGGTGTAGTGCTAGTTCACATTTGGTTCACCTCTGTAGCCAAGAATGCGATACAGCGGTCATGTCAATCCCTAGTCTACTTTACTGTTCAGTTTCATTTACATTACAGGGTTTAAAACTTGTGAGTTTCCAGAAGGGTGTCCAAAGATATGCTTGCCAGAACACAGCATGCAGCGTTTTTTAAATTTGAGTTATTCGTAATTTTAGTAATATTTTTCAATGGGTGTGTGGCACACTCAGTCTGGTATAGTCAGATGTGCTTCAGTCAGCGATATCAGACCCATATATATAAAGCAGTTATTATTAGGATCTCATACACCCTTTGTCAGCGATATTTATCTAATATTAGCTTCACCAATCTCTCATTAGAGCAGCAATGAGCCTTCGCCTCAAAACACCCCATTATCTAGACTACCCAACCTGAAATGACAAGTCTGACGTTACATTGATAGTTTAGAGGTCCATATCCAACATTACACTTCCTCAAAGGCTCATTTACATTCTTGAATTGGCTATTTTAACTAATGTAAGAGTACTTCTGTAGTGCACTGGTACAACAAGACTCTGTCGAGGGCTCCTCCATACTCAATGGATCAATAATTTCTCCCCTCTCTGTCCCATAATAGCCAGAAAGTACAATTTAATAACATAAACAAACAAACCAAAAGTTCTATGGCATCCGATCCAAAACTCTGTACACTGCCTGTTAGCTTACCTTCAATCTTCAGACTACTTTCCCCCCTACTATAGCCTGGCCCGCCATGTCCAATATATCACTGTTTCCACAACAGTTCATCCTCTCAATCTTTGTTTTGTCAATATCAGCACATACTCTCATGATGCCTTTCTCAACAAGGTGAACATAAGAATCATGATGCAAGATAATCAAGAGTCATCATGAGAATGAGAACCATGTCCATTATGTATCTGAATAAGCTCATTGAATACTGCCAATGTGGGTTTCCATGACCGTGCTTCATTAAAACAGCGCTCTGTCTCCAAGTGTCTTACAACGAAAACAATCGTTCATCAGAACACGTGTGTGTGAGTGTCAATGTGTGGGTTTTAACGGCGTACCTATTGTTGGCTGTGAGGTCACACTGAAAGTTGGAGGGCTGGTGGGAAAACCGGACCAGGGGGCACCGGGCGTTCAGGATCTTCTGCACCCCCACGCAGCCGGGCCCAAAGCGGTCCACACACTCCCCCACCACGGAGAGGATGCTCTGGGTGGCGGCCCGCTCAGAGTTAGATCTCTTCATCTGGTAATCCAGCGCCAGGCCAGCCTTTGGCTGAGCACAGAGAACACATACTTTAAGGTTCTGTTGTTGAGGGCAACAATGTGAGTAATGGAGGATTTCAAATGCATTTCTTCCTGCAGTATATAAATACCTACTAACCCAGCCCACAGACATTTTTTACGCAAGTCATTCAATGGCTATTCATAAGCATAATAAACGACTTTCAACATAGAAATCCTAATTAACATTATTGCTTAGTGATTCCATTTGAGAACCGTCACCAAATGTAAACTCTTTAAATGTTAAAACTCTTTCAAATGTAAACATGCACATGCAAAGTTGACACATGCACATGCAAAAATACACACACAATTTGGTAGGCGTCAACAATTCACAGTCCTTAATAAACTAAAGCGAACAATACTTATCTGCTAAAGCACTGCTATACGTGGTGTTGAGTCAACACACGTTATTTGACCCAGAATTCAACCAGGTTTCCACCTAAGGTCTCCTGTGGCTCAGCCTCACAAGTTCAAGTACGTCAATTTGGTTAAAAAATAACCTCATTGATTACGAGCAAGGGTCCACATGACACCTCATGACCGTTATTCCGGTCTACAATCCAGGTAACCAACGCCTCTTTGTTTCAGTACATATATCTTCAAAATGTTGTAGTAAAAAAAAAAAAGAGGCTTTACAGAATCCTGTATCTACCATTTTGTGTAGAAAAGGGGTATAGCTAAAGTTTTCCTGGAAAGTCATCATTGCATCAAGTTTAGTTAATGATGGGCAATGGAATGTCAAGGTGATTGAGTGTGTCTGTAGCAACAGCATCATCAAAAGGTGCTAGTTCAGCAAATGGGACTAGTAAATGGATTGCATTTATAGATCGCTTTTCTAACCAGTGGCCACTCAAAGCGCTTTACAATATTGCCACTAACATTAACATTCGCTCTGCCTCTCATCTTTGTTTTTCAGTTTCTATGGAAAACCAACAATACAGTTTGATAAATAAGAGATGAATGCAAAAATATCTCATTGTATACATTTCCCAACTATGGGACAGTTAGCAAGCACAAGGCGAAACTCAACCTCAACTCTGGAAACATCAGTACTGCCACACAGTACTCACATTAAAGAGCAGGGTTAGAAACTGAGTTCCTTCTCTATCCAAAGCATCGATGCCATACCACATAGCACTCATTGTTTCCACTAAAGAGGCCAGCTAGTCCAGTGACAGGCCAACGATCGGAATAGATCAGAATGAAATATTTGTTAGTAGTACCATTTGAACGTTCCTCCCACTGATGCTGTCCAGGTCCAAGAACATGTCCAGGTCACAGCCCAGCTTCCCAAAACCGTTTACAGATGAACCAAAGGGCCTGACGTGGCATTCTGGGAAGTAGGCAGCGGCAATGTCCTTCAGCAGGGAGCACACCAGGAAGCGGAGGCGTGTGTTCTCCTCCGTGACCTGATAGGCCCTCATGAGAGACAATACCTGGTGGTCTATCTGAGAAGGAAATGATAATGGACAATATAGCATGTATATATATATATATATATATATATATATATATATATATATGTCAAGCACAAAAACTATCAAGTAATGATTTTAGAAAACACATGTTTTAAAGTGACATAACATTATTAGCATTCACAGATAACAATAACACTAATAAAAGCCAATACTGACAACTGCTACATTGTATTTGTAGTACGGCCATCATAAAGGCAAAACTAGACTATAAGCCCAGAGACCATCTACTGCTATAGCCTTGTAATAAAAGATATTAGCAACATGTGTAGCACTAGAATAGCATCTTTGGTAAAACTCACACTCTCTTCTTTGGACAGTCTCTGGATGAGCTCAGTGAGCGGTATGGTGGCCTGTGGTTTGCACTTTGGGCCAGTCTGACTGTTCGGCACAACTGCAGCCCCTAGGCTCCTCAGTGACATCAGTCTGGACTTGAAAGGCACCACCGATTCATTGCTGACAACAGGGAGGTTAACCACTTTGTGTAGAGAGGCAATGCTTTCCTGATTGGCAAACTCCACCACTGCATATGTGCCCTGCAGATTCAAAACAGTTATTGTTTTTTTTAATCAATGAATGTCAGTCAGATGGAAATGTATGATTTTTAACTGGGATAATGCAGAGTGTGAAGTGCAGATCCGTCATTGTAATGGAAGTGTGTCTGTGATACAAGAAATAATAGTGTATATTGAATTAACTTTACTACTTACATAGCTTTCATAAAAGAAACTGTTCTTGATGTCCCCGTGTAGTGACAAATACTTCAGAAACTTTTTCTCATTTGTCTTGGAATGACAGCTGATGAGGACAGATCTTTCAGCCTGTTCTCGTCTCTCTAACTGAACAGCATCAAATGCCTTCCATCCTTCCTGGTCACCTGGACACATAGAAACTTAACTCAGTCATCGGTCGGAAACAGTTGTCCCCATCGTAGCTCTTCGATTTGCTATTAGGGTTAACATAACACATTTAACCTTGACAGCTGATCAAATGAGGTTAGTTGTTCACCAATGAGTATCAGCTAGTCTCATGTGAAGTGAGTTCAAATCAAGCAACTCAACCGATTTGTAGACGTAAGAAGGTTATATTTAAATCACGCCAAACTGTGTTGTGTTTATTCATTGCAATGGTTACATAATGTCACACAGTGGGTATTATTCAGCGAACATGGATCTGTGACTTTAGCCTGTCAGTGAAATGAATAGGCTCGTTAGCATGTAGCCTGGCCAGGCGTCTTGATGCTGACGAATATAGCTTAATCACTAACCATTGTCTTCATTCTTCAACACATGAGACGGTGCGACCGCGTCGGTCACAATTCTTCTCTGTAGACACGTATCGATATTTTGAACACGCTTCAAAAGGCTGCCCGTTCCCCTCAAACGCGATCTGCACACCCCGAAGGAGGACGCCATTCTTGTTTTAAACAATGCAATGCGCATGCGCGTACGAGTTTTCTATGGCGAGTACGTGAAGCCAAAATAGAAAACACGAGTAATAAAAAATGTATACGCCATAAGTTGTGAACTTGTGACACCATTAAATGTGCCAACTTACTATGATAATTGGGTCGTAATGCATTCATTGTGTCTACTTGCATCATACCCAAGCAAACGAACAGTGTAATCCAGAAAGCCAAACTCATTTTCGATTTAACAGTGGTTCGGTTTTGATCGTGTATCAAAGCCAAGTGGAAAGTAAAAGTGAAACGTAACGTTACGTAGAGCAGTGGACGTAGGCTACACGGCGAATGGGAAATGTGGCCCGCACAAGTACACACCTACGCTTCACCTTACAGCACAAAACCTCCCCTGTTTACTTCCTCTGCGTCAGTGCAGCCTCTGTTTCCACAGTCCGATCACTGTCCCACAGGCTGTATGCCGCTCAGCGCGATGACTCCTAACACAGAGCGTGTCCCTGCATGAGAGGAGCACAGTGACACAGGTAAGTGACATGTACGACGGAATACTCGTCTGAACATCTGTCTAACCATCTGTTTGTTTGTTTGTTTGTTTGTTTATCTTTCTGTCTCTCTGTCTGTCTATTTATCTGTGGTGCCTGGCTGTTGCAATATTTCTACACAGATGTTGAAAATATTTTTTAAAGCGTGCAGGTGGTCAAAGTCAGCATGTTTTTGTATACCGGTAGTCATATAAAATCTTTCCAGGGGCTTCCCGGAATACTGTTAAAAACTTCCTTGTTTGGAAAAAATCACCGGAGTACACACCCTCTCTCTCTCTCTCTCTCTCTCTCTCTCTCTCTCTCTCTCTCTCTCTCTCTCACACACACTCTCTCACACACACACACACACACACACACACACACACACACTCTCACACACACACGCACACACACACACACACACACAAACACAAACACACACATATTCTCTTGAAAAAGCTGGTCAGAAAACTTTATTCCTTGTGATTGTGAATTCATGCATAAATTACACTACCACTCTCTTACTGGTCCTCATATATCTCTAAATAAATCCGCAGACACACACACACACAACACACACACACACACACACACACACACACGCACACACACACACACACACACACGCACACACACACACACATAGACACAAACACCCGCACACAGGTACACACACATCAGAAAACTGGAATCGATACATTTCAACTACACAATTTCTGTTGCTGATATATATTTAAAAAAGGAAAAGTACACACACACACACAAACACACACACGCAAAAGAGAGAGCGTGTGCTTTGATAGCGTACTATGATGCTTGGCCCAGTTCACCTCAAGCCATCTGAGCAGGGGAGAGATACACAGCCACCGTATCGGCAGAGCCGTGGCAGGAAGGGAGCCACTCGAGGAGCCGGGACATAACCATACCCAGAACCCTCGGCGGCTCCCAGCTGGACACCGGGTTCATCCCCAACAACGGCCAGGAGTCACACTTTATTAGCTGTGGATGGTTATAGAAACACTACAAAGACACAGGTCCCCGTGGACCGCCCGACAGCTCACCGCCAGGTCAGACGGCGGGCTAGTCGGCTCAGGAGATTGTACCGCTGCAAACTCATTAACATAAGCAAGGAGGAGGAATTATGTAGAACACATGCAGATGGCTTTATTAAAGGCAGCGTGAAGGCGAAGGGTGGGCTAATGGTGTGGATGTTTCTGGGTTCGTAACCCAATGTCTGCACTCCACCTGTTCTGTTCCTTGAGCTAGATATCCGCTCACCGATGACAATTATTTAGTACAAATAAAAGCCTCTACTAAATAGCCGCATACAGAGTGTCTGCATCATGGCTTTGGGAGATAGTGTAACCTCATTAGGGGAGGAAAGGAAGCCAAGTAGCCTTATAGCCAGATGTAATTAGCTCTGTTAAAGAAAACATGAAATGGATATTTATTTATTTCATACCTCATTAGTTCATTTCCCAACTCACATTATGCATGCTTTTCAACTCTTCTTCAAAATAACATCCCCTGGAAGACTATTTAAATACATATTTTACATAACATGTAGCTGTATATTTCTCCCTGACCTTGTGAGATGCACGTCGTCATTGGCGCGTTTACATGACCACAGCACGCATGTAGAACGAGTTGTACTCGCTCCACCCCTACCCTACCCCTATGGGCGTAAGATGTGCTAGTTAATATTCATGTATCTCTTAAACAGCAAACTCCCAATCGATCGAATAAAAAAACTCAGATCAGAAACCCAAACACTATCTGTGTGTCTGTCAAATTGAAGAAAAAAAAATGGGGCTAAGCCCTTATAGACCCTTATATATCCAGACACAGAGCAGATGCATTGGCTTTGACAACCCATGCATTGTGTAATCCTAAATGGATAGACATGAAACCAAGCATACTAAAGTACACTTGGATGGGGTCAGGGGAGCATCAGGCAGGTTTACGGGCTGGTTAGGTTAAGGAAAAATTAAACATCCTTCCCACAGGAGAGGACGCCAAATGCACTGTCCATCAAACCGCTCCCTGCCCAATCCCCGAGCCCCCCCGCCTTGAGGCCGCCCGGTTGTTATGTACCCAAACATTCCTTCCAAACACGTTGAACATGACGTCTCTTAGCAGTAGACAACCTGGGGTTATTTATATTGGTGTTGGTGTTTACGCGTCTGGTGGATCTCCTCGTAGGCGTGGAGGCTGCAGGCGGGAAGAACCTCAGGCGGCTCTGGATCTGTCCCCGGGGCGTGGCGGGACGGCTCCCGCTCAGGTCCGTGGGCCCGTGGATGTCCCCTGGAGAGGAGTCTGCAGATGTAGCCTCGTCGACCGCCCGTGCAGCATCCGGAGGCATGGGGCGGGAGGTAAGTGCAGGTTGTTAGGGCCGGCCAGTAGGACGACTGAGGGGCCGTGTCGTCCTCTGCACCATGGGTGGGGTCGGGGGGGTGTCCGTGTCTGAGAAAGGGTTAGGGTTAGGGTTAGATAGATACATTACATACATA
>JAOPUD010000112.1:9665079-9679419 GCA_027122715.1 Trisopterus minutus
GAGTGTGTGTGTGTGTATATGTGTGTTTCTGGAGGGGGGGAGGGGGGGGGGGGTGGGGTTAACAAGAACTCAGCAATTGTTCTCCGTTCTCTCCCTCTCTTTCTCTACCTCCCAACTATGTGCAACGTGGGTCTCCCCACCCGCTCTATCCCTCCTCCATCTCTTCTTCTTCTTCTTCTTCTTCCCCATCTCACGGCAACCAAAAGACCCACCGCCTCAAGAGTTCTCAGACCATGAAGGAATTCTGGTTCTTCAACTTTTCAAGTTCTTTGATTTGTTGTCTCAAAAACAGTATCCTACAGAGAGAGGAGAAAAGGAAAGAAAACACGAGTCATTTTATGCAAACCCTAGCAGGCTCACGGGTCTCCGGGTGACGGCCCCCTGTGTACCGTACCTCTGTTCCCGCAGCGTGGCCTGTATCTCGCACACCCGCACCAGGGAGCGAAGGTTCTTGAGCTCCGTGCAGTTCTCTGACATGCAGATGCTGCCCATGGTGTGGGCCTCTTCCCGCAGCCGGGATGCCTTGCAAACGGGGAAAACACAGGCGGTCACGATCAGAACCATAGGTGGGGTTGCGAGACAAGAAAAGTTTTCAGCCGCGTTTTTGTCCCAAAGTATCAGCTCACCTGCTTCTCGGCGTGGTCGGCGGGCCAGCCCTGGACATGCTTGATCAGGTTCTCGTTGAAGTGGGCGGCGAGCGTGGGGGTGAAGGAGCTGGAGGGCCGTGATCCTGCCCCGCTGTGGGGGGCCGAGGAGGAGTTGGATGAGTGGTTGCTGCTGCTGCTGCTATGGTGGTGGTTGCTGCTGCTGCTGCTGTGGTGGTGGTTGCTGCTGCTGCTGCTATGGTGGTGGTTGTTGCTGCTGCTGCTGCTGCTACTGCTGCTGCTGCTGTTGTTGGTAGCGACGTGGTTGGGGCCGGGGGAGGGACTCCTCTGACTGCTGCAGGTCCAGGGAGCAGGTGGAAAGTATTAGGGCGTTTTATCTTTCTGGCCACCCCAGATGTATCATTGCAAGTACACAACTGCTGAACTCGAAAGTGGATGAGAACACCCAACATCAGGGCACTGAGAAGCTTGTCAGCATAATCTAGCCCAACAATGGGTTTTGACTTTAGGGCAGACCAACTGGTTTGGTAGAGGTTGCAACAGGTGAAGCCAGGTGTCTGCTAGGGAGATCACACCCTAAAACGTGTCTTACTAGTCTATCACGGTACTAGTATACTGTGTCTATACACGACAGTTCAAGCAGGGGAGCGGTAGGGGGTAGTTCATTGCTGCACACAAACTACCCATTACTCACAACAATGGCTTTCAGTGATGACATGACAAAAACACTTGCAACCAACCAGATGTTACACTCTCGTTGTCGCCACTGATACTTGTTTGGTGCTATCTGGCTTCAGATTACAGTGTCATGCCTGAGCCATCCAACACTCATACAGAGAAGACCATTTCCTTTGCACAATAAGGAGCTCAAAGATTCAAAGCAAAGACAACTAAATATGAGCCTTACCCTGTAAACTATTCATAGGTGTCTGAATAAAAAAGAAAACGCAGGCACGAGAACAAGCTCAAACACAGGACGTGAGGACAATGGAGGTATATAATTTAAAGCGTGCCTGTTTTGACATGTTACATTTAAGACTTTAAAACCTTTTTAATACCTCACCAGGATGGGAACCTGTTACAGCCATCCCTGCAGAATTCAATTCCATAAAAAAAAAAAGATGGTATCATACAAACAAAACATTTAAGTCTAACTACTTAGTCTCTGATGCACTGCACCAATGCCTCAGACGTAAACACTGCAAAGACAGACAATTATGAAGGTTCTCCTGTTCACCAGCAGATGGCACCACAACACTGCATAGTGGGCAATGTACACGCCATCAGAGTACCTTTGCGGCAAGTGCCTTGTTCTGCGTTTTCAATAAAATCTTAATCATGCACTTGCGTTAGAGAGGTCATGTAGTAGCCAAGACAGATGATGCAATGTTCTACGCCATGAATGATTGTACACTCTGAGCCTACGATGGCTGTGACTAGAGACCAGGTAATGTGGCGGCATGTGGGTGGGAGTCAGGCTCACCCTTGGCGTTGGAGAGAGCGCGGGGAGGCTGCGGTGGGGTCATGCCCGTGCTGCTTGTCGCTGGGGAGGGGCTGCGTGGGCTGGGGAAGAGACGCCTGCTTTACAGAGGGCGTGCTCACCTGCAACACAGGTCAGAGGTCACGTCATTGCAAGCCCCGTGGGAAATCGCATCTGACCCGTCCTTTGCATTTTTTGTAGTGGACCATTAATCACATCAAGTGTGAAAGACCACCAACGACCATGAGAAGACGGACCACACAAGTTAAGCTGATGATATGCGATGGCTAAATGACTAAACACACAGCATAGCAGGTCAACTTGATGTCAAACAATGATGGTGTTTCAGGCTTTATAGCGCATGAAAAGATTTGGTTGAAAATATTAGTGCCATTACATCAGCAGTGCTAGCACATCTCATGGTGTCCATCAAAGTGACGAGACACAGACTGATAGACAGACAGGCAGGCCCCAATCCAGTTAGTGCTCTGGACGTTCTGTAGCTAATCAACCACTGGCCAAAGAGGAAACACAAGAACTGGTTTTCCCTCTGTAATAAAAGTCCCTACTTTTGGTTGCGAGATGGCAGGTGGCGTGCCGAGGATGGGCTTGTGGGTGCCAGCGTTGCTCTGTGGCGTGCTGATCCGGGGCGACACGTAGGACCTGGGCGAGGAGGCGTCCGAGGTCAGTGACATGGGCGACTGATTCGACTGCTGTGCTGCTGAGAGGCCGACCACACAATGAAGGAAAGAAAAGACATTGTGTAAATATTTGCAGAGAAAAGACGTTGCAAACGCAAATCTACAAGGCCATTTCATAACACCCACCCGATTCACCACATATAAAAAGTGTGCTTGCATGCCATTTCTTGTATTGAAATATTGTGGTACCATTGTATGAGAACATTTGTTGCCCAGCCCCAGCGCCCTACTTGAAACCTTGGTCACAAAAAACCACAACCATGCTCACGCACATCAGCACCAGGCACAGCAGCAGTGACTACGCCGGCCCAGAGCACATCAGCACATCGCAAATCAGCACCGCGCTGGTCCACATCAGCAAGGTGTATGTACACTCAACATAAGTCAACTTCCCTCACACACAGCTCCTCACTGATGCTGGAAACACTGGGGTGGTTACAGTTTGCATACAATTGCATACAATGGATTACAACAAAGACCATGGGTTTGGTTTGATGTGGGGGGGGGGGAAGGCCTCACCTTGGCTAGAGAGCTGAGCAGCTTGTGAGAGGAGAGTAGTGATGTTGAACGCAGAGGGGCCGGCGGTCAGGATCTTGTGGAGCATTGACTGTAAAGATGCTTGAGTGACGGCAGCGGTGAGAACTGCAGGGGAGGAGACCAGGAGTGAATAAACATGTTTTTTTGTTTACGCCATCAACAGTAAATTCTAACCTCTATAGGCACAACTGGAATAAATACAAATTCTTATGGCGATACAGAGTAGTGAAGTCCCTATCGGTACGATAGTGGCCCATTACACTGGATCGGATATCGGAGGGTAGAAAAAAAAATACATATGATCCGATCTGCTCAGCGGGTAACGTGATAACTACAGCAGTCGTCAATTAAAAGCATACGGATGAGAGCTAACGCATGAGAACTACCTGTTGAACAGGCAGTTAATTAGTACAACTGTAATGTTAACTAAACAATCTTTCATCAGCTATAACAGCTCAGCTATTCTTTAGATAATCTCAAATGTATTCAAATTTTATCACTTTAGCTATTTGTTTAACTCCTCACTTTGTTTCCTACCATTAGATTTATTTAAATGGTGTGCATGTTTACTCCATTTAGACTTTCAAACTCATTTAAAATCTTTTCACTTGATTTAAGCCATTCAACTTTTCTTTAGTGAGATGTTTTAAGGTGGCTAATTGGCAATGATGAGCAAAGTGCGTCCATATATTTTATTATTATCATTATTTGTTCTACAGTAAAACAAAGTATCGGACTGATATCGGTATTGGCAGATAGCCAAAGCTGTGTTATCAGTAGTGAAAAGGTGGTATCAGGACATCCCAAGTTCAGAGAGATAATTCACAGAATGAGTTGTTAACGGCATAGACGAATTACAAACTGGTGCAGAACATAAGCACAAAAAGTAATCAAATACACAAAACACGCAGTTTGTAAATTGTTAACCATGGGGAAACAGGCTTAACGTCCCAAGAAAACGAAACGCAGTGTGAAACCCCACTGTTTAAAATAAAGCTGGGCAAGGATTTCCACCTATGTCTTGCTACCTTGCTTGGTATGATATGAACAATAGGAGGCATTCCCATTAATGTTTAGTATTAGACTGTCGACACACCATAATCAATCCTTCCGAACCCCCTAGAGGGTTCAGAGACTATCCACCAGAGTCTCAATGATTAGGGAAACATTGGGAAGTTTAATCCTTCAATTGCATATAAAGATCCCATACAGTACTTTCATCAACCCTGTGTTCCAGGCAGACCGTCAGCTTCACATTCTCTTCCACCTCTTCCTCCTCCAATCCAGGTGGTAGAGAATTACCCATTACCAAGTCTAGGGGTGTAACGGTGCACTAAAGTCACGATTCGGTACATACCTCGGTTTTTAAGTCACGGTATGGTATGTTTTTCGGTACAGCAGTTTTTATTATTTTACTTTTATTAAACAATTCGATTTTGATGTGATTCATTAAATTGTTTCAAACAAATGCCTTACACCAATGAAAAGACATCTAATACAATTGAGGATAAAAACACAATAAAGTCCAGGACTTATTTCCATTGTGGTCTTCAACACAAAACATCAGGACAAGACAAGACACTCACTGAGTGTGTGATAATCAATAAAAAAATTGTTCTAAAAATATGATTCTTTTTTTTGTTTTCGATACTTACTGAAATGAAACGTGCATCGAACCGTTAGACCCATACAAAATAGTTTGGTTTGAATACGCGTAACCGTACACCCCTAACCAAGTCTCTGAAAACAAAAACATATTGGTGCAGTGGCGGAAGTTCCTCAGAGGAGTAGGTCAACTTAATACTACTTTGCGCTTTGCTTCTCCATTTGCTGAGTAAGGTAGAAGTCTAGGTAATACCAGTTGCCCTGGGCTGGTGACCCAATTCTTGCGAAAACTACAAGGCAGACTATGAACCTCACTGCATGTAGCATGAAAAAGCAATGCAAAAAAGATCAAAAGCACATCACTGACCTATTCAAATTCAAACCCTTTCAAATATGACTCCCAACTGCTTAGGAGCCAATTCCTCCTAAGCATTTGGAATGTCGTTTTAAGTCTCCTAACAAGTAACAGCATGACTAAGTTCCTACCAGATGACAAAACGGAATTGATAGGCAAAAGCGAGAGAGGGATTGATATCCCTCCCTCTCCTTCCAAGAAACAACCCATCTTCTGTGGACGGACCAGAAAGCGCAGTCTGTCACGACACTCAAGACTCTGAATCACTGCGCAATGTCTCCACCGTCTCCCTCTTTCCCCTAGTTTGATGCACATCAAAGCAGAGGTCCGTCTACACACACAGCCACAGAAACCCATCGCTACCAGTGATCTGCAAGCACATTTCCACTATGTATTGCGCATGCATTTCAACACGGCTGCAGCCAAGCCATGACATTAGCATTCGATAAGACAGAAACAGAGCAACACAATGAACAGAAGTCAAGGTTTGGAAGGGAGGATGACGAGCAGGAGAAATAATTGCCAGGAGAAATGGACACTGCAGCAGTGGGTCTGGGCCACACACGACCCACCCAGCCCTCTCATCTGCCTGCTGCCAGACAACTGTAATGACAGCCCCATCTGTCAGTCTAGTCGTCCTCGCCTGACTTTATTGTTCCATGGAGGAAGGCGGATTTAAGAGCAAACACAACTTAGGCTTTCTGACATCACCAAAGCCAAAAACAGTTGCCACTTTGCATTATGTCCACCGAGAAGAGGAAAAATACAATTTGTAGGCAGACTGTCGCAGTGGCAGATGATCAACTAACATGCAGACCAACAGTTTACAAAGGTGCCAGCGTGTGTATTTGTTCAATCTGTCTGAAGTCTCCTAGAATTACTCCAGACCCTCAAAAATATTTGATTGTATTTGGTGATGATGGCTGGCATAGACTTGTGTTGCCTGCAAGACTTAATAACCAATGCATCATGGTCATTAGTCCATAGCTGCACAGGTATAGCCTAGCCCAAAGTTACACAGGTCTAGCTCAAGGGCCTGATACAAGTGTCGCATTGGGCTTCGATTGTCATGTGTTTAAGGGGCTCAGCCAAACTCGACAAACAAAACATGCCCCCCTCCCTCTGAATTGACTGCTGCCTGCAAATCATCAACAATACCACGTGAATGACAGAGTCCCCCCTCAGCATGCTGTGCGTCAATAAACAAACTATCCACAAATCGTTGGGACTATACGGTGCCCTGTTGAAATCGCACAGTTTGACTGCAAGCAGATGTTAAGTATATCGGGGCCTTTAGCCTAGAGTGACAGAGGAACATTTGAAGGAATGAGCAAAAACACAATTGCGTACAGAATTGTTTTGTCATTGCATCGTGCCCAATTAAAAGATGAGTCATTGCCAGTTCATTGGCATTGCACCGACGTCCAAACAGAAATTATATGAATGTGACCGAAGACTATCTATGAGAAGCAGTTCTACTCATCAAGTCCGGTAGATGGAGCCATTAGGCTAAGAGCCATCAGTGGCTCAAGAAAGACAATAGAAGCCTGCGTCAGGTCATGGAGAACATCCTGACACCGGCCCACTATTTATGCCCAGACACATCCTGGCTTCAGCAGTCTGTGATTGTCTGTTGGAAAAGCCTGCCAAACTGCTTCTGTGAGCAATGTTGCGCCCGTGGGCCAAAGCAAACCCAACGCAAGAAGGGATCAGGAGCAGGAAGACAGAGACCCGACACATACCCAAACCAGCACATTTCAACAGTTAATTTGCAAGCTACCCACAAAACTCAGCTTATGGTATAGCACTAAAGCAATCTAGCAGCAGTCCTGAGGCGGGGTCAGATGAGCCAGTTGAGACTAAGTGTAGGTCATCCCATGCATCCTTTCATCCATCCATCCATCCATCCATCCATCCGTCCATCAAACCCCAGGCGGTGCACCAGCGTCCGCTCACCTTCGTTGATTTTGGCCATGTCCACACTGGCGTTGTTGAGCTGCAGTGCCGTCTGAAGTGCGGGGAGGAGCTGGCGGAGCAGGCTGGGGTCCTGGAGCAGTGTCGTGGTGGGGGACTGGAGCACCGGGGACACGGGCACTGTGGTGGCCGCCGAGGAGCCCGGGGGGCCGGACGACGACGAAGACGACGACGAAGACGTCGACGAGTTCAGGGCCCCGGACCCCGACGATGACTGGCTGGAGAGGGCCGTCGCGGGCTTCTCCGCATGGCTCGACTCTGCGGGAGGGAAGGGGACACGACAAGAGCAGGCTTGAGGACTGGGTCGCAGACAACCCGCTAGTCAAGCCCCAACTTGGTCTACAGTTCTCGTTCTCGTTCTCGAGTTGTTCTCGTTTAAAAGACTATCCAGGCCATACATTTATTAAACTGATCAAGTGTGGTTATCAACTCCTCTATCAAGATATTTGATTTCATCCCGGTAATAAGCTAAGATATGTGTACCTCATTTTGAGTTAGTGTTGCGAAATAAATATTGAACTGTAACTTCAGCCTTTCTAAATACCCCCCCATCAAAATGTGCAAAGACCCGTTTGCCCAGGCAAATAAGTGTTTCAACTTGCCGTCAAAACACTTCAGCTCTGAAAGAAAAGGCTGTCATGTGCTCAATCACATATCAAGGAGCAGACATAGCAAAGCATTAAGTACTGACGTACAAATGTCACAGTGACTGACTGACTTTTAAAGCACACACAATAGGGGTGGTCTTTCCAACAATGTTTCAGTGGTTAGGAAATCCTCACTACTTTGACCTCCAAGTCACTTTTTCACTTAGGCCATTATGTGTATAGAAAATCCATACGCTTCTTTACTACAGCTCAATTTGAATTGGAGTGAGAAAAAAATGGTGACCTGTGGCTGGATTGATTCATTTTATTCTGTCAAATGTGATCATTTTAACAAAAAGTAATGGCTGCATTGTAAACTTTGGGCTGTTTACCGTGAGGATGTTCAACAGTTGGACACAGTTGCTTATAATCAACACGGACTGCCCACTGAGCAGCATTGAATAGGCGACGAGAAGACCTCCATGATACAAATCTAACTCCAGCGGCTTATATAACTCACACCAAAAGTCAGCCTATTTCTAATGCTCATTTTTGTCACAAATGCTAGATCTTATCTATACTGGACAACAGAGGCATTGAAAATCATTATAATAAAGTGCCACTGCCTCATCTGACAGCACTAAGAAACCTCTTCAAAAGTCAAAACACATGTAAACGCATTGATTCAAATCATGATCCCTTGTATACGATGCAGAAATGCCCCTGCAAAGACCATTCCGGGGCCCTAATGCTAGGGACCTTGAACCAAATGAATGCCCCCTATTAAATGAAATACTGCTACTGATGTGGTTTGACAGAATATGGCCCACAGGAACTGGGTCAGTGAGTAAAGAGCAAGTCCTATATTCTGTTTGAGAAAACATGCATAACCAAGGGTTATTACACCTATTCACTAAGCAAGAGCCTTTGCTAATAACACAGCATTCCGTGTCGGGCCCAGCCATGTTTAGTCTCATTCTTTTGGTAAGCAGTTTGTTAGCATGCATCAGCTGCATATCAGCTTAACAACAATCATCGTTGACCAACCAATGAGCCATAAAGATTGCTCCAGTTCAGCAAAACAAAAAAAAGGATAAAAACACAACCAAGAGGAACTTACTAGCACCAGTAAAACCAGTGGCCGCCGAGGCTTGCATGGCCTCCCGTCTGTAGTCCCTGTCTTTGGGGAAAGTGTTGACAACCGTAGTCTTCGTGGGCTCTTTTTGCCTCTGCTCTCTGTGGGACAAGGCGCAAAACACAGACTCATCAAAACAGAGGGAACATGTTCATGAATCCGGATTTCGTCAATTCACAACCTCTTCGTTGACTTGGGCAATGATGGACCGAGTCCTGTAACAGAAACACAGTTACCTCTCCAACCAGTCTTTGGGCTTCTCCCACTGGGACACCTCTGTCCTGCAGTTGTAGTAGTATTTCTTCCCAGAGGAGCTGATGTGTTCGGACCAGTCATCCCCGGGCTCATGAGGCTATTGTAAAACAAACAAGCGTTTAATCAAAGCGGGGCAGTTCAGTTCAAGCTGTGATCAACAAGCTGAAGCAGCAGAGAGGAGTGCATGTATGCGATGGTTGCCCCTGCACATGCAGACACTGTGCGTGTGTGCACGCACGCCGGAGAAAAGAGGTTCTGATGCAAGAGTTTGCAATTCGAGGTGCGAGAGAGATATCCAATAGAAAAGCTCCTATCCTATCTGATTCTAAAATTTCACTGTTACTAGGGAATGTTTTTTGACAGGCAAAGTCACCAAATGATTCAAAGGACATTTTCTTATGCAAGCTTTCCAACCTAGTTTTAAAAAAAGGTTTTAAATATTTCACTGCTAGATTCACCAATGTCAAAACTTGGACACCTTATTGCATGTTAAACATATACAAGAGTGAGGTCGAGGCACAATGATCACTAGATCATCTTTTATGTTTAGTTCATCCTGGGTTTTCCACAGCGGTCTAAAGGTGAGGCGTTGTCCCTCCGCTAAATTACTGCCACTACAAAGTGGAAGAAACCTTCACTATATTACGACAATAGGCTCGACTGTTCACTCAAATTGTAAAGAAAATATTTTTTAGGCTTATATTCACTATAAAATTTGCCAATTGAATACACCTTAATTAATATATGGTCCTCATTTATATAGCACTTTTATCCAAAGCGCTTTACAGTGTTGACCGACATTCATGCACACATGCACACACCGACGGCGGAGTCAACCCAAGGGCGACAGCCAGCTCGTCAGGAGCAATTAGGGTGAGGCGTCTAGCTCAGGGACAACATGACACTCAGGTAGGAGGAGCCGGGGATCGAACCAGCAACCTTGCGGTTACCAGCCAACCCGATCTACCTCCTGAGCTAATGCTGTCCCATATATATAATATAATACAAATGAAATCAAACAGAGCTCCGTTCTGTCTGATAAGTCACAGGGATCAACAATTAAAAAATACATGTGAATGATGCGTTTTATAGTATAGAACAAATACTGCAACATTCAATTTAGCAGAACAACGAAAATGCACTATGAAAAGACAGATGTCTTTAGAGCACAGGTCTTCAATAAGCGCTCCACAAGTTGTGATCGAACACGGGAGCAAAGAGAGACTCAGTGGTCATCGCGGGTCTAGCGGTTAATCACATAAAGCTAAGCTCCACCCGCCGTATGTGAATGTAAAACCATCAATGACTGAACTGAGGAGGGTTTTTCGGAGATGGTCATTATCAAAACTTTGACCTATTCTGCTCTTCCTATTCTGTGGACCTTCCAAAACGTTACTGCTCATTGATTAGACAATGATTAGACGTGCTCATTGATTAGACAATCGTTTACAACTCAACTGTTCTGAAGCTTGGTTCTAAGTGTAAGTTTAAGTGTATAACATTGAACCACAATGAATAAACTTAATGAACAATCTATAAAGAGAGTGAAAGCTCTGAAGCTGGTACCTTCCAAAGGTTCACACCTACCAATTAGAAGGCTAATCCAATTTCTAAAACGCTTACCCAACCTGCAATTGGTGCACATACAAGCTTTGTTGTTGGGTTGTTAAAACAAATACAATTAGCAGCAGTTCACTGACAGCCGTTGTGTCTAATGAGGATAAACTTAGATGTTTTTTTTTTAAGTGCTTTCTATTACAATTTGGACAATGGTGCTTCAGTTACAACTAAATGTAGTAAGCAAGAAGCTAACAAAAAAACGATTGAGTGTTTAACACCCTGATATACCTTTACACACCAGTGCTTCAGAGGGCAGAAATTGCAGCCATAATTACTTCATCCTATCACTGCTTCAAATGATGTTGAGATTTAAATCCTGGGCCAAAGCTCACAACTCAAAAACTCCCAAAATTCACCCAAAGAAGAAGAGGATTCAAATTGGACATCATTGTGATTTTGAAAACAAAAGGAGATGGGCTATGAGCGATTTGCCCCCATGCTGAGTACTGCTATAAAGAGACTTTAGATGAGCACTTACTGTGTCTGATGTCTTGCTGGGGTTAGAATGGTTGGAGCTGTGCAGGGAACTGTGGTTGTTTTCTTGTGGAGAAAAACTGGTCCCTGGTAGAAAGCAAAAAAGGAAACAGTGTTAACACCAACTCGGCAACTAACTAATATATTTCATAATTTAACTGCAATTATGTTCATGTTCCATCGATACTGAGAGGACTGCTTGAACCTTATTAGTGCTATGTGAATCAGAACGCATATTAATCATTCCATCGTCGCAGAAATAAGACATCATAGCAGTAGCCAAGAAACTGTACAACTACCATTCTTCATACCACATCCGTCTCGTTGCCTGGCATTGCCAGACGAATTGCAAAAGGCAATTATAGCAACCAAACAGGTGAGGCAGCACTGAACAATGAAAGAAATGCAACTCAACAAAAGCTTTAAGTGCAGTCATTTCTTAGAGTAAATATACCATCCAGTTCGTTTAACACTGTCTCGATAGCGGAATCAACTGATTGTTCCACATCAGCCGCAAAGCAAATGAAACATGAGCTTGCGAGATTAGTCTCGTCACCAAGGTATCTGCCTCTTGGGTTAAGAAGCAACCGCTTTGTTCTGGGAAACCTTGCAATATTCCCTTTAGTCATGAATCGAAGATGGGGTAACGGTTCCTTAAAATTGTATTGTAAAGGCGTAGTTATGTTTGGACGTCGACACAACGCAATGACTACACATTTGCTTCGACGGAGTCGTGAACCTGTTTTGGTTCTCCGACTTGTTTACATTTGCGGACCAATCGGAGCCCTTGCTGATGCGTCGGCTCCGCGCAAGGTTACAACTTTTTTGACGTGGAGCCGCACGTCAGGCCCTTGAGGCGGACGCAAGGAGGGTCCGCAAGGATGTAATGGGAAAAAAACAATACAACTCAAAATAATACCAGTGGACCACCACAGGCAGCGCTGTTGACCAATGCTTTTATGTACATTTGCACAATTTGTGTGTAGCAAAATGCAAGTCACCAAACAACCTGCAGGAAACACTCGTTTACATGCACAGCTTAAACAGAATAAAGCCATAGTATGACTATGCTCCACAATTCGACAAGTGCAATTGTCTGGTTATACATGGCGGTGAGTAAATCGATTAATTGACCGAAGCATGTCATGCCCCAGTACGATAGTTGGCGCTGGACCCATTTCAACTAGGGGTAATAGAGCCACCGGCTGACCACTTCTTGTCACCAGCAACAATAAACTCAGGCCGACGTGTTTCTTATTCTTTATTCATTCATTGCGCCGTGGCCAAACTGACGGGATATTCTGATATTACGAATCTTAAAGACTGTGGAAAATGGGAATTTTTCAGGTTATAGAGCGGTCAGAACGATCGAGCGTCGGAGTAATGACATGGACCTGAAGTGAATTGACAGCTGTCTACTGAAAACATCTTTCTCCCGCCGGAGCAGCCCATCCGCTGCCCGTCCGTATACGGCATTCCCCGCATTCCTTCTCCCACTGTAAGTCTTTACTGGTTGTGGAAGTATCAGAGTCTGAGAACCTGACACAGTCTTTAAGATTCATAATATCAGAGAATATCCCCGTCAGTTCGGCCGCGGCGCAATGAATGAATAAAGATGGTAAACACGTCGGGAGAAAAAAACATTTATTTTGATAGTGACCGTAGTGACTACATTACAACCTCGTTGATGACCCTAATTAAGAAAAGTATTCAGCCTTGGGTGAAACAGAAGCGTAGTGTGCTTCCACCGTTACTAAATGCATGCCATGCGCCCTCCCGCGCTTACTACATTCACCTGCTTCCTCCATCTTCTGCACCACCTTTTTAAATAAATCACAGTTTCTCGTTTACAGACGGCGACAACAACACAACTATTGTTTCCTTCTACTTCCAGCTCGCGGCCCCCGGAAAAGAATGAGCATGCGCAGAATGCATAATCCAATCCCTATCTGTACATGCACGCACAATGCGACTAACAGTCGTATAATCTAGGGGTCTTAGGGTAAACCCAATTCGATTTGATTTCAGCTCGACTAAGGTGTATACGTGCATCTTAATAATCCAATCATGGTTGGACTAACCCAAAAATTCAACTTTCTTGAGTGTCATTTAAACGCACAGACTGTCAGACTGACTACCGAGTTAGGTTCTGCTTTCATTCATCAACTTATCTTCTGGTGCTGTATTTTTCCACTCAAACTGTCGTCCAAGGAATGAAACATCTTTCGATTGCCGTTTGAATATGTGCATTGTTTTGTGGATTTTGGGGTCCTTGGAGAGCATACTTTACAAATTAAAATAATCTGGAGGCTGGAGTCTAGTGGTTAGAATGCTTTGAATCCCAAAGGTTCCATTTAAAATTGGTTTAATAACTGAAGCTAGCAGTCTACTGGTAGGCATCCTTAAGCAAGATGCCTAACCCACCTGCTCATTATGGACATCCACCCATGATAGGATGGAGCTTTATAATCCCAGAAGGAAAATAAATTCACTGCATGATGCCGTAAATAATAGTGTGCTAAATTAAAATAAAAGAAAGAAAAATAACTGTTCTGGACCCTGCCACATTTCCATGATATATACCAACTCTTTGCAGATCAGACATGCAATAAATCACTGTCAGGGTTTTGGGGAGACTCATGCAGTAACAAGAGCTCAGCGGTCCGATAGATGTAAACGCTGTAGCGTTCAGTCTCGTAAATCTCCACTAAAAGCAGCCAGGTACAGAAGTGGATTCTCTTTCATTGATTTCCTAATCCAGCAAACAAAACAGAAAACATACCAAGGAATCTTCTGAAGTTCAAGTAACAAATTATTATTGGTATAAGTATGAGGCTTTTGTGGGAGCACACTATTTACACATGGTGTCGTACCACTTCCAACAAAGATTAAATTTACAGCAATTGTTGATCAAAAGGAGAGACAGCTGATACTGGCTAGCACACACACACACACACACACACACACACACACACACACACACACACACACACACACACACACACACACACA
>JAOPUD010000112.1:9679742-9693806 GCA_027122715.1 Trisopterus minutus
CACACACACACACACACACACACACACACACACACACACACACACACACACACACACACACACACACCTTTTCATTCTAAATTACCATGAGAAGCATCCCATGACATCATCCTGCCTTTGCATTAATATTCTACAGCGAATACAGCACAAGTGAAAGTGAGATGAGGTCTCGGCCCTCAAGAAACAAACAGATGTGATCATGATTACAATGCTACACCGAAGTATCTTAAGACTGATGACTTGGCATAGAGTCATGTTGTCATTGCTTGTAAAACGTGTTTCACCACAATAACTTGTCTTAAGTTCTTGTAGTAAGAGTATTTGTGCTACGGATGCAAAACACAGACGTCATTAGTACTGCAATACAGATACAAAACACAAAAGCAGCATTCCTCTGTTCAAAATAGATTCCAAATATAAATTATATATGTAATCACATCACAGCTTAATTGACTAATTTCTTCATTAACCGGCTGCCTTATACCCAAAGCTTGTCCAAAAAGGCTTTGGCAAGCCGTTTCATTTTCAAAACAGATAACCTAATGACGCTTTGTCTAACATATGCTGAAACACTGGGGTCAGGCCAAACATACTCAGGTAGGATTATCAGCAAACTATGGATTTTCCATTTTATACAGGCCTCGAAATACTAGGTACACAGCATATTTCAAATTTATTATATGCTTCCGCCATACGTATCCCAAATGTACATGACTGCATTAGAATGTAGATTGATTTACAGATGGCAGATTGAAATCTTAGACAGAAACCATATGAATAATTCAAATGTTTGACTTTGTAACTAAATGTATATTGACTGTTTTACAGGTTCAGATTGCAGATGGATCACAAATAACAGTCTTAATATTTGTTTAAATCAACAGGTAATCACAGTAAGATATATACATACAAAATGTATTTCGAAGAAACAGCTGAGCATCAGCTCATCTTTACACCTGTACTGTATTTCTAATGGCCAGAGTACAAGCCTTTCCAAGCGCACTGGAGGTACATTTTTCAGTACAAACAAATGTTCAGTCTATATTTACGTTATCCCCACTAGGAACTACACAAAAATTCAACCTGTTTTCCATGTTATTAGATGCTACTTCATCATCTCTTTGTGCAGCCTCTATTCGCATGTTGCATTTACTTAAATATTGTATAATATAGTGTGACTAATACCATACTCCAATAATAACCAATTCAAGAATCTCACAGCTAGGACCATGAAGAACATTTGGGTCTGACGCATACATCTGAGCATCACATAATGTAAGCCCACAGTTATAGAGGCTGGCATACAACTGTCCGATCAGAGGCATTAATGGATGCGATGGTGGATGTCACAATTAAGCAACAAGCTATGCCCAGTGCTCTACTTGTGTGTGATGTGAATTTATCCGAAACCCTCTTAAAGGAACTTGTCATTGCAATGTGAAACAGCTCTACCTTGCATTGTTGCTTTGATCATATGTTATGAAATGCAAGCAGACCAGGATAAGCATGGCATCGTAGGAAAACTAAAAATTCTGTACAACAGTGATTTACTGGAAGTTACAGAGGACCAGGACCAAATCAAGTTGAACAACCAAAAACAATTAAAAGCTAGTTGTAGTCGTATTATACAAATATAATGGAACTTTCCATCAAATCATGAATGTTCATTACATCAAAATCCATTCAGGCAGAAGGATGTTCATTAAGTGGGAGCAGGTGGCTTAATATTCCTACCAATCATAATGCCAGTAGGGCCTAAACTCGTTTGACAGTAAGACTTAGTTTGTTCTCCCACAATTGCCGAGCATATCAGTAATCAATAAGTCCCACATGAAAACACACGTTTATGGTTTCTGCAATGCCAACTATGTGCATTATGTTCTATGTTAAATGGTCAGGAGACCACTTAAATAATTATGGTTCAGTGTAGTATATGAACACAGGGCCACTAGCCCAAGTCTGCTGAATGTTGTCCTTTGCTTGTGAATCTGTCATGCCAATCTGTCAAATTGCATAAATTATCAGCCAAACATGTCTGCTTCCTATACTAAAACCTACAAATAGAGCTACAAACACACATTTGTCCTATTTGTCACTTTTAAATTTGACAGCTACGAGCTAAGCTCTCAAACAAAAACTTTAAACATTAAAATGCCTGCAACAGCCACCATAAACAAGAAAACTGGAGATGTATGATTCAAAGGAGTTCCTGGGTGATGAAAGGAGATTGCAAGCCTGTCTGGTTCAAGCCGAGGAAGTCAATGCACTGCTCATATACTGCTCTCATAGAAATGACCAAATTGCTTCTTTCATGTTGTTTACATTTTACAACAGGCTGTCAAATAGCATCTATGGTACTGTTTAGGCAACCCTAGCTTGCCTAAACAAGCAAAAAGAAATGACTCTGAATAACATATGCCAGGTATGTTATATGATTAAAGGAAAAACCCAGGAAAATACTGTTTGTTATTGTCATTAGTGAGAATTTTTCCCCATGTTTTCGATGATTTTTTTTTTGCATGGATGATTAAAACAGGTCTAATGTAATCATTCAAGCATAGCATATAATCCCTTCTTTAGTATTGTTGCCAGTCAAATATTTTAGCGGTCTGCTTTTCAAAACCATTACTCAAGCGCAATGTCCAAACAACATATTAAAAACAAATATCAAACCAGAAAACACATTCACTTCATAGACTTAATGACAACATAATAACTAATGCCCTTACAGCAATCCATGAATAAAACCTTTCTACATAAGATACTTTATTTTCTTATAGATGTCACATAATCAGGAAACACTAAGGGAAATCTTCTGAATGAAGACAACAGCTAACATCATCTTAATGTAAATGTTATTTTAGTGACACTTTTAACATTCTGTTTGCGATCACTAGCGGTTGTTATTGTCGTTCTGTGGCGGCATGAATAATCAGTGGCTCGTATTTTTCTCACCTCCATCCCGGTCTCTGCCACGGTGCGTGTGGACAGCTTTCGCTCTGCTGTGGCCAGTGGTGTCGATGTGTTTGTTTTCAGGGCTGTCTGAACGCCTGAGCATTTTGCAGGGAGGAGTGATGTCGGCAGTGTCTCGCATCTTCTCATGACGGTGGTCCCCCCCTGGATGGCGCTTGGATGGGTATTTGAGAGTCTGCAAAAAACAAATTGAACACCCCACTAGATTCTCATGGGTCACTGACATGTCACCATATTATTGTAATCAGGAGCCACTGTGTGGAATTCAAAGCATCTGGCAAAAGTTTGTGCTGTGAGCTGATCAACACAACATCATAGGACACTGTATTAACATGGTTCTATATGTTATGGGTGAACCAGGCACACAATAACGATGCTGCTTACGACCAACTTTGAGGAGGGGCTAACTGGTACTTAAGGGTTGCATGATGGATAATTGAAATACTGATATTCTTTGAACCAATCAGCCCAGTTTAATTAGGTCAGACAGATGCATTATGACTGGCAATTCTTCATGTGTCTTAAAATATGTATAAAACTAACACTAAATCATTTCTTACCCAACAATATATTACATGATGGGTTGTTTGATATTCGCTCTGTTCTTATGATAGATTGCGTATAGGCCCAATCGGTCCGGCTAACAGGCAAGCTAACGTTAACAGGCTGACGTTAGCTTAAAGCTTCAATAAAACTAGTCAATATTATTTTCAAAAGCATTGGATTCGACGGGATAGCGACGTGTGCATTGTCTCATTCCGCTCATCGTGATTGAAAAGCAGACATCCCGGCACGACGGAGGTTCCCGTGAAGCCAAACGAGGCTACTTTTCGGTGTATTTTCCGCACTGTCTGGGGCCCGCGGTGCTCTCTGGAAGCCTGAACTAGAGTGTCCATTTTAATCTGGTTTGTGCTAGCTGTTGAGCTAGGGCGCTAACAAGTACCTGGTAGGGCTGGGAATCTCTTCGGTCGCACCTGCAAATACAACACAAAACGGTTATTGACACGGGCGAAAACATCATTTAGGACACACTGTGTAAAAGTCGTGGAACAGCCAAATGTGTAAGTTTCGAGACACTTATTTTGGTTTAAAATAAAAATGGCGGATTGTCAAAGCGCATCTACGAGGAACAGGAAAATCTGTGATAAGTCGTAATAAAAAACATGTTTACCCATCGCCGAGTCTCGGTTGTTTCCCTGCATACATTACCATCAATGCCGTGTTAGTGTGTTTGGAGTGGGATGTGAAAGATTGGCAATGGCACTATGTTTTCGTGCGGTTTCAGTCACCAGGAGTCGCCAATGGTTTCAGCCGAGCTGTGTGTGTGTGTTTCGACGCACTCAGCTTCGCTAGTCGGAAGAGCGCCCTCACTCAGTCCATCTCCCTCCCGCACCGACTGCCCTTCTCTCGGCGCCGAGCCGTGCAGCTGGAGCTGCGTCTCGGGTTGCCAGGAAAGCAAACCAATACCAATTTGCAAAAAAAAAAATATATTTAGGCAGTTTAGCAGAATGGATGTAATGTTTTGATTCGCATTTGATTCTAATATATATATTTTTAAAGATTAACCAGTATACTTCCACTCGTTATTATGTGTATTAGAGACATGCAACTATCTCACAACGCCACATATAGGCAATGCATTTGTCTGAATTATACATGGAAATTATCAAAGCCATTAAAAAAACGTGATATCTGAATAATTCTACTATTTACGTTTAGGTTTCAGTGTGGTTGTTTTTTTGTATTATTTAATTTAGCAATCATGCCAGTCTATGATTTCTGAAATTACGTATTTTTCTTGTCCTGGCAACCTTTATCTGCAATTCGCCACTCACTTGTCTGACAGCAACAGTGCGTGATCAAGCGTGATCAAATGTGATTGCAATAGACATTATCCACACTGTTACTTCGATTATATTTTTTCATTTACTGCACACCCATCACAACAAAACGATACGAATAATTCAAGTTTATACTTAATCAACATAACAACAACATGCCCATGATACTTCATAACTTGATCTCTTGCGACACCTGGTGGTGATACTTTATTATCACCAATGGAGAGTTGGATCAAGATAACTGAGATTTGATAAACGAACCTTTCTAAGAATGTGTATTGTATGTATGTATATATAATATCCCAAAAAAATAAATCCATTTACAACCAAAGTTCATAGACGTACATAGAGTGATGAAATGTAATAGCAATCGACTGTACAATTCACTGTTGTGAACGGTAACCGATATGAGTTTAAGAATGATTAATAGGAGTCCAAATAAAATAGAAAGAACTGGCAGAGAAGACTAGCAGCACGAAGGAAGGAGGGATGCAGGCAGCGAAAGAGCCACGACAACCATCTCCACCGGTGACAATTTATCATACACAGGGTGCGATTTGTCAAAAAACCTGATGTTTTTTTTTGTTTTTTTAACACATATTCAACACATGTAATTAAAACAAAGTTTGTCCGTGTTGGTGTGAGTTTCTGCATTTTGTTTACATTTCACATGTATAGGTGTTGGAAGCCCCATAGCCACACATTAAAATGCATCGTGTTCAAATGATGAATTGCTACTTCTTTTGCCAACAAATCATGGCCAAATATCGTGTAACAGTAGAAACAAATGGCCCTTGCTGGCCCTGTGATCTGTAGTTTATTTTATTTTTTTAATTATTTTACCTTCATGTTCAAGAATTGTAATGGTGCAACTACAAGTCACATATTTCCCCATACCGAATGTTACATACAAACATGTTTCAGGACTAAATCATGATGATTTATTTAGCACCTTCTTAGTTGTTTAGCTAGTGTCAAAAAATTGATAAGGGTTAATTGATAAGGGTTCTAATTGATTTACAAATGGAAAATCCTTTCCATCTTTGCATCATCCTCGTTATTTTGTTCATCCTCATCCTAACCGGTAGGGGAAGGTATTGAACCATTTTGCTACAAGCAACGCAGCTGAACTCACCTGTTCAACGCAACTGAATGTACATGCCGGAAGTAATTGGAGCTGTGTTCGTTAATTTACAGTTTACCATGTTGGATTAAGTTTATATTGTGGTTGTTCTGTTTTATATAAATTTACATCCATCTGAACTCATATAATGGCTTCCAAGAGATTTTATAAATTGGTTATATTAATTTGTTTACAATTTAAAATGCACCACCGTATTATATGTCCGAATATATGTCCGTGTGTGTTTTATATATTACATTTAGGCACAAGTTTGGTCATGCAGAGAAAGACTTCCTTCTTGCAAACATAATATGATTGACTATTCAAAGAGCCAATAGAATTACTTAGTAACGCCCTAAAAAATAAATTGACCAATGACAGTAAAGCCTGGAAGCTTACGTCGAGACGCCCCCCGGCACTGATCCCGGAGCCGCTTTCTACTTTCTTGTAACCAACCACTACCATTGTATTGTGGTGAAAACCTGATCTCGAAACAGTATTTGTATGGATGACTATAACTCCCGTATTATGGTACGGACAGGCGTTTCGTTTTGAAAGGTTCTGTTCACTAGATAGACAGAAAGCGTTGTTATTGACTAAGAAACTGTTAATAACAAATCACGGTCTCTACGCTGAGTACTAACTTGATAAGGACGTGTTTCCCTCAAAAAAGGAATCGTTTAAGTGAATTCCTGACCGACAAGAGGCTATTCCGCACCAACGCCCGAAGCGATAGTGAGTACCAACTCTATCTCCACTAAAGTTACGTTCAATTCAGTGTTCCGATGGGAAGGTGGCATTAAACTACCTCCCATATTATGCCGTTGGTATGTCTTACGAGAAAAAAAATACTAATAGTAATTTTAACGCTTTAGTTAAACACAAAAAAGTGACCTCGGCTGACCGCACAGTCAAATAATCAAATAGACAAGAAAGTGCTGTATCCAAATTCAAAGATAAAGGAACAACGCCAACAACCTTTAATGCAAGTCAAATATTTTCCTGTTAAACTTCCTTATAGTATACACATGAACCCAGTCACACCCACACCATTGCAAACACGACTACGCTACATCCTCTTTCAAAGTTTAGGAAAATGGACTTTGAAAATATGAATGTGTGTGTATGTGTCTGTGTCCGCTTGTGCGTGTGCGTGTGCGTGTGCGTATGCGTATGTGTGTGCGTGCAATTTAATGTGTAATGTTTGCTGTTGCCAGTCACATGTTCAAGACCTGTTTATTATTCGTAAATCAGCTGTGTGCTCTACTCTGGGGCATTGTACCAGGACGTTTACCTGTGATTGAAATCCAATGGGTGCTTTTGGACGGCATTTAACCTTTAAGGAGGTGGCCACTAAATCATATATGAATCATGCATACTCATGTATATATGATGCTTTTTTTTTTTTTTTACAAAAAACAAGTTTTGTCTTTGACAAAATACTTTTTGACCTAACTTTTTGTCTCACTGCAATCAATATCTGAGTGATACTGCTCTCGTGGTGGTTTTATTAATGGAATGCATCTCTTTGATATGATTGATATGCACAATGTTTGACATGTGTTTGTTTAATTTCACAGAGGGTCTGTTGTGCTCTGGTTTTGTGTGAGTGTGTGTGAGATGGAGAGAGAGTGATGGGATGACCTTCTTAAGCACAATGTCTCTAGGCGAGGAGGAGGAGGAGGAACAATGCTACAGGGTAACCAGTAATCTGTGCCAGTGAAGCCTCAATACTGCTGTTCTTTTTATTCTTTCCCTGGGGCTATCCTAGTATGTCCTTACGTACACTAGAGGAAAATGGTGGCCAATCTCTTGCGTTCAAAACAGGCATTGAGTCTCTCTCCCTTTTGGGAATTGGGATTGTCGGTGAAATTAGTTTGGCTCATTACTTATGTGGCTTGGCTTGACCCAATGTTGGCTCTGACAGTGAAGAAAGCAGAGAGCCAATAAGCAAATAGCCTACATATCAAACAGACCAGATCAAGGGGAAGGTAAAGAAAAAAAAATTGTATTTCCGGTAGGGGTTCCTTTCCCAAATGTTGTCAGACAATTATTATAAGAATCTGAGCAGTGGCAAAAACAAGCACTTTTAGAGGACATACATTGGCAGGGCACTATTGCCCTAATGGTTAACATTCACGTCTGCAATGGTTGAAGCGTTTTTCACTCATTACTGCGCCAATTTATAAAATTGGGTCACTTTGACCCAAAATGATGGGATATAGGGTCCAGGTTGAAACATCCTTAAGTTATCCTGTACTGTCTAACATCATTTGTGTTGCATTTTTGCAAGTAGGTATAGCACCAGACCATTCACCAATCACCATTCCTGGGGAGGGCCCTGGGGTGTGGAGGTGTGGAGGTGCCTACTATGGCCTGTGTAGTTGTCCCGACAGGTGTCATGAAGCTGCAGCCCTACATAGCAGACATTCCTGGGGCTTTGTTTCTCGAGCTGTGGGTCAGCAAGTGGGGGTGGGAAGGAGCGTGGGGCACGGGGGGGGGTGTCTGGGAACGGAGGAATGGTATGCCGCGGCTGAACTCCCAGAATTAATTTGAGTAACCTGCTGACGGAGACAAAGTGCTTCCTGTTGTGCTAGCAGCTTGACTCTTGTCTCGGGAAGAAGGTTATTGGCAAACAAGACTGGTGTTGTGGCCCTCAGACAATGTATGACGTTGGCTCCCATTATGGGAGGTCATGATCCGTTTATTTTAATATGTCGGTGTCAGGCTATGCTGGGCATCTTCTGTTGCGATCCTTATCTTATCTTGAGTAGATCAATATTGGTAGCCTTTTATGATTGTGTAATTGTCCGTTGGTGCCCTTGCACAATGCACACATGTCCTTTCTGTTTCTGCTTGTTGATATTTTTGTATAAAACATGCTGTCCACCATGAGGGATATACATTATGCATATGATACACAAGCAGGGTTAAACAATTTTCATGTTACCCTTTTCCATGTGAAAATATCTCTCTAAACTTTGACTGAAGTAGTTCATCACACATCAAATTATCTAAATTATCACCGAGGCTGCATGCAGTGCCCCCTTCCACCCATCCATCCATCTGTCCAGCTTTTAGTTTTTCATTCTGTCTTATCTGTCTAGCCATCCTTATTGTCCATCCATCCAAACATCTATCCATCCATCCCGCCATCCATCTATCATTGCAATCATCCATCAATCCATCCATCCATCCCTGCCCTTCCCATCTATGCATCCATCCATCCAGTCAGCATTCTTCCAGTCATCCATGCAATTGCCACGTCACTCATGGCGTCACAGATGCATTCTCGCTGAGTGATGGACCCGTGTGTCGGCCAAAGTTGTTCAGATGACAGTGATTTCAAGGATGTGCCTGGCAAGAGCTCTGCTGGGAGAATGGATGGGAGGGTGGGGGTGTGCTTTGGTTTGTGCACACTTGCGATGCTGCCCAATCTGTGCAGGCCTGCAGAGGTATCGCGTGTCTCTACAGAGTTGCCCTGGCACTCTGGGATGAAATGAGCCCACCCAGCAGATGCCAGCCATTAGACACCGGCAGTGGAAGGAGCATTAGATAATTTGGTATAGCACACATTAACAACACTGCACCCTGTCCCCCAGCCCCAATTTTATTTGACTGAATTTCCACTAACCAGTTGCTGGTGTGGGATGTGTAGTTGGCCTACTTGACAAAATGGATGTAGGTTAAGAGTTGGCCCTAATGTCCACCAGTATAGTACATGTATTGACCATTATACGTGGAGATATAGCTTAGCATGATATCATCATTTTAGTGTTACAATTTAGGAGGAGACGCTCAAAAGCAACTTGCAGTGAATGCAGTATAGGGGTGAGGTAGGTTGCTCATTGAAGCCTTCAGATAGGGAGCAGAATAGAATCCAGAAAGTTTCAGCTAGGAATTTTCAAAATAATAATTTTAAATAGGAAAATACTGGTGTCCAGACTTTTGTACGTGATGGTGGTGATCTTATAAAACAATTAAAAGTTGCATAGTATCCTACACTATGTTTGTCTGTCATTCCCACATAATACATTGATGAATAGATCCATTGATTCCCTTGCTGGGTTTGTATTTTGAGCCATTGATCCGTGTAAGACCTTAGCGTTTAAAAAGACTGACCCGGGGCCTCCTGAGTGCCTGGTTACCCAGCGTTATACGACTGTCCTGACTGTCCTTCTCAAACGAGATACTGACGCAGTAATTGAAGTGTAACCAAACACCTTGGTCTTGGCTGTCTCCGCCCCTGAAGGGGCTTTGAACGATGGGACTGTCGGCTGTGTTAGGGGCCCGGGGAAGCCTGATGGAGTGGGTGTGTCGACCACAGAGGAACACCCAGGCTTCCACTTCCTTTCCTCGTAATAGCAAATGTGAATGCATTTAAAGGCAGCTCCTTATCCCCTGTTTGAAGTTTTGGCTTCTGCATGACATGTTGGATTCATTAGTAGGTAGTTGGTAGAAGTCCTCAGTCTGAGGGGGTTTAGCCTGATAGTTAAAAGGTTGGTGTAGCGATCAACTTTGACTTTTTGTTACAAAAGCATTAAATCCATCAGCTGGTTCTTATGAATTCAACAGCAACATGTTCCATGGAAACAGCCTCTGTTTGACCTCTATTTTTTTTTTTTACAAACAATGAATGAGCCAAGTCACTGCTACTCTGAAAATAAATGCGCCGCAATGCAATAACATGTTTGGACCAAAATCCTCAAATGGCCATATACACCATGATGTTTATTTAAATCCATTTGGATTTACAGTTTGTTTACACTTTGGAAGCAAGGGATAAGGAGACGGTAGCTGTCTTTCATTTCTGTGTTGCCAAAGCTTTCCAGTTCCCCCGAGGCCCTATTTAAACACAAAGGGAAAAGTGTTCACTCTCACAACATCTACATGCTTTGTTGAGGTGTCCCTCATTCTACTCAATGGCTCAATGCTTTCATTGTAAAATATTTCGTCCCTGTGCCAAACATTCAATGATGGTGAATAATGAGTGCAGTGCAATTAGTCTGGACGCTAAGACAGATACTTTTATTTTCCTGTGCTGGTCTCTCTCTAATGGTTTAAAGCACTTCAATAAACCCTTTTAATTTCATGCATTCACTTATAATAAATTAATCTTGTGTGTGTGTGTGTGTGTGTGTGTGTGTGTGTGTGTGTGTGTGTGTGTGTGTGTGGAGAGTTTCTCTTAAGCTGTTTGACTTCTGCCAGAGGGTTAGGCAGGGTCCTAGCAACACGATCTCATTGTGTCTGAATGGCTCCATCCCTTCTCTGTGTGCAGGGCATCTCAGGTGGCCTCTGCCCTGTCTTCCCTCTTGTTAAAAACACTCTCTCTGCCACCTCTCTCTGGCTCGAGGCTGACCCTATGTAATTGTCTGCTTAGCGCCTTTTATTTAACCTTTTTCAGTACTTGGGGATGTAATGCGAAGTGTGTGTTGTAAGGCTGCTTACTCCCTGGCTTGTGTTTATGCCCGTGTCAGGCTGTAATGCATTCATTCATGTTTGGACCAATGGGCCTCAATCTATTGAGGCTCTTTCTATTCCCTCTTCACTCATTGAGCGCAATTATAGGGAGTTACCTTTTGAAAAGGCCTTAACAAAAGCCTATTAGAAGCCCTATACTATCACCCCTCTCCGTCGAGAGGGGCCTATACGTGATTAACGCCATTCAATCTGGATGATGACAGCCAGGGGAGCACTCTTCTCCGGCCTGCCAGCCCCCAGCGAGACGGTTGTGTTGTTTAGCTTGCTCCGCCTCACATCACATAGATCCGCTTTTCTTCCTCGTCCCTCCCTGTCCTTGTCCCCCTTGTTCTCCCACATTCAGGCCCAGTGTTGGGGTTAATTTGTTGGTAATCGTAAGCCTGTTGTCCCAAGCAGTGCACACAGTTGCCTGAGCAGTAGAGCCGTCGCATCTGCTGGAAGAGAACCAGGATTTTTGGAACGTGGAGCGTTCATGTAATTTTCTCCTTGAAGAGCAGAGGGTTCTAATGCAACCAAAGAAAGTCAGAGCTGATGTCCACCACCAATGGCAGATGGCATACTTCCTGATCACTTGGATCGTTCGATATTTGCGCTAAGCCACTAGAGCCAGCCATCAAAAATGCTTTTCTTTAAACCCCACAAAAAGGCGACAATAGCAGGTCCCTCAGATATTTTAACAATTTGCCATTGGTCCCTATAAGCTGTACTGTTCCAAAATAGAGCGGTATGTGAGGTTTTTCCTAAACTGTAGTTTCTATAACTACGCCCCTCAACACTGGACACGCGGACGAGGGCACTCTCTCCGATAACATCCATGTGTAACCCCTGCTGACAGTACATAACACTAAACCCATGTTGAGGCTTGCTCCTGTTCAAATCATGGTTAAACACTTGCTAATGTAATGGCTTTCTTTAAGCTCTTAAGATGCTCCTACATAGGTTTTGATAAAGCGGATGCCATCGGGATTTCTCCTTTAGAAATTTAGGAGAGCTTTCCGCAGCGTCGGCTTGGGCATCTTACTCAAGGGTACAGTACAGGTAGCTTGAGTAGATTGAGGATTACATTACATTTTGGCTGAGAGTCACACAGCCTCACAACAACACCATCCTGCCCTCCTCAACCATGCAAAGCCAAGATGGACGTTGTGTACCACTTCTTCAATCATTTTAGCGCAGTATTACAAAAGATGGTATTTAGTACTTTCACCCTTCACATACTAAGCACCCTTAAAATCCCAAAGGTTGTGCTCTGCTGTCAAACATGTGTCGCCCACACATCAAAGAACAGTCTTGAATGCTAAGTTAGCTTTTAGCTCACCACTAATGACTGGCTGCTCTTGTGGAAAGACCTTCTTTAGAAACAGTGCTTTGGCTCTGGTGCAATTAAAGTGTGGTATTTATAGTCTGCCGGATTGCTTAGCCTTGATATCAAAAGGTTTCTAGTATTCAAACGTGTGTGTGTGTGTGTGTGTGTGTGTGTGCGTGTGTGTGTGTTTGTGTGTGTGTGTGTTGTAGTGATAATGGCTTACTCATCATCACACAGACAGAGGATTTAAATACACTTTGAATATAATTCATTGTCCAGTGTCTCAGTTTCTAAGGTCAGTGCACTTTTTTTTGTAGTTTTTGTAGCTTGAAAACAAAAACTTGTAACTATAGCTTGAAATGCAAGCCTGTGTAAATGGTAAATGTGCATCGCTAGGTAAATCAGCTAACTTCTCTTGGACTATAACTTTCTATGATAACGTTTTTGTCTACAATCAGCCAAAGCAATTCTCCTAAACACCATTTGAATCTAATGTGGATTGTTTGATCGTTGAGATATGTTTTTCTGTATTTTTGCAACCTATGCATTTTAATAAGCAAACACACAAGCATCCCCAGATCCCACTGTCAGAGGCCCATCATCTCTTCTTGATCCACTGAAATTACATTTTCATTCCAAACTGGCATTTGATTTTCCATCTACATTGAAGAACAGAACATCAATCACATTCAAATGTTACAACGGCTTACAACGACAACATTGTGTTCCTTGTTTTGAATTTTTTTCCTGAATTGTAGACCACAACAAATATGGCAAATTGAGTATGTTGGAAAAACAAACAAAGCCATGGTTCATTCCATTGCCGTAAATGATGAAAGGCAAAAAATACATCAGAGCCTTGTTTGATTTATGAAAATGGCAGACTACTTAATATAAACAACTTACTATACTCATGTCCTCAATTTCGGCATATGCAAAAAAGCTCCTATTTCACATTCCTCTCTCAAACCCAGCTCAGACAATGGCCCAGTCTAATGGCTCTCTTTTTTCTCTTTTCTGTCCCCCCGTCTTCCTCTTTGTGTCCGGGATCGTCGCTGGACTGGGGAAAACAAACCATCTCTTTTTCATTGGTGTTCTGAAGCTGGACTGGTTCAGCCATTGGCCACTAATCTAGGTATCACATCAGTGACCTCCGGGCTTCACTAATGGGGTGTCCACAGTCTGGGGAAAATGGAGGCTGAGAGGGATGGATGGAAAGCCAGATACAGTGGGAAGGAAAAAAATACTGGAGAGAGACGTGGAGAGAAGTGTGTGTGTGTGTGTGTGTGTGTGTGTGTGTGTGTGTGTGTGTGTGTGTGTGTGTGTGTGTGTGTGTGTGT
>JAOPUD010000112.1:9936057-9946695 GCA_027122715.1 Trisopterus minutus
CACACACACACACACACACACACACACACACACACACACACACACACACACACACACACACACACACACACACTGCTCGCTGTGTGTGAGGTGAGGTCAGAGTAAAATTTAGTAAAATAAAGTCTACTTAGGACCATACCTAATAGTCTATACAAATAATGTATGCAAAATATCCATCACCTTCAAACTTCACTGTTTAATGGGTGCAGTTGCAAGTTTCAGCCTGAAAATGTAAAAACTGTTTTTGTTGTATTGTAGTTTTATGTATTACTAAGAATGAAATATTATTGGACAATCATAATAAAAAAATTCTGCTTTATATTGAATACATGGAGGAAGAAATACGACCATGTATTTCTCCCCCAATGAATATCTTTGCATACACAAGAAGGTACAGAGGCAGACAGAGAAAGACAAGGCCCTACCTAGTAAATAAAACAACTCATTGACATCTCTTGTTCAATTTTTATTATTTTCAAAAATCACTCCAATCTCCCCACAACAAGCAAGTACAAAAGCTAAACAAACAAACCAAACAAAAACAGCAACAAAAGCACACAGCCAAAACAGGAAACAAACAAACATACAAACACAAGAAGAACAAAAACAAAACAAAACAAAACGAAACAACAACGACAAACACTACCCAGACATTTACAGAACTGTGTTAATATGTTTCGCAATGGGGCCCCAGACACCTTCAGTCTCCACGGGTGGTATAACAGTACCCGGGTTGCAGCGAAGCATTTCTAGGTGTATCCCTGAGACCATTTCCCTCAGCCACCTGGAAAAGCTAGGAGGGTCAGTGGCCTTCCAGTCGTTAAGTATCAACCTTTTTGCCACCAAGGTGCCAAATCTGATGGTCACCTGCATAGGGCGAGGGAGTGAAAAGAAAGCTTCGGAGCAACCAAACAATATAAAAACTACATCTGGATCCAGCTGCACATCATAAACATTACTATACCATGAGAAGATCTGTTGCCAAAAAGAAACAATCTTTGGACAGAGCCAAAACATGTGCCCCAGGGTCCCTAAACCTTGGTTGCATCTGTCACAAATATTGGAAACATCGGGATACATTTTGCTGAGTTTTACCTTGGAATAATGTAATCTGTGCATGATTTTATATTGGATCAGCTGCAGCCTGGCATTGGTTGAACCCAAATGAATCTTTTCCAACCCTTCCCTCCACACCTCATCAGACAGCTCCGTACCAAGATCTGCCTCCCATGCAGACTTGATATGGTTTGTTGACAAAACTGAAACTTTAGAAAACAATGAAACAAATTTTGAAACAAGGTGTTTAGATCCTGGGTTTAGTTTCATTATAGCAAAAAATTAGTGCTCCATACTAGGATTTATGTAGTTGTTTACAGTTTCTTACAAAATGCCTTACTTGTAGATAGCGAAAAAAGTGGGATTGAGGAAGGGAAAAGCTTTCCTTCAACTCGTTGAATGAAGCTAAATGATTATGCATATACAAATCTGACATCTCAACAGATTGTGTCTGTTTATTATATTATCAGCATGGTAATAGTACCAGCAGTGGCAAAGCAAGACCCTAGACAATGTGTTTTCAGTGATACCAATTTTTTTAATTAAATTATGTAAAAATGACGAGACCTATGTTTTATATTTAGTATGAGAATATCTCCTTTGGTGGACTGATAGATAGAATGGAAACAATAAAAGCAACTGCAGCCAGGGGCGCCGATTTATGTTTTTGCTGGTGGGTGCTCACGGTGCTTGCATGACTAGTTGCTATATTGACGTGCGCACATTCGTCTCACACATCTAACAGCAGCGAAATCTCCGTGGGTGCTCGGCAATCTCCGTGGGTGCTCCGACCCCGAAGCACCCACAGAATCGGCGCCCCTGACTGCAGCCATTTAAGAGGGGAATTGGAAGGTGGTTGGATATTTGCAAATATTTGTTTAGACTATTAGGTATAATTATACTGACGATTGCTCATTTTACTGTGTGACCCCATCTGACGTATACAGTGAGCCATTAGCCAAAAGACTTTGTGTGAGACACGTCAACGCGTTGCACAAAGGAGAATAGGTGATGTCTGTGTGTAATATTGTTGTGTGAGGAAGGGAGAATGGACACACCAAGTGTCTCCACTCTATTTCTTGTTGTACCTTTAAATTGAGCTACCGACTCTGCTGGTGAGTACTGACGTGTGTCCCGATAGGACCCACTGTTTTGATGCACATAGCCTCTCCAAAACCCATCATGAAAAGAACGCAGAACCATGCTATTAACAAGTATTACCTTACATATACGTACATGTTTGCCTCATATGTTGTATATATATGTCTTACATATCCTATATGAATACCTTATATGTTGTATATGTATGCCATATATTTTTATACGTATGCCTTACATATATTATGTGCATGCCTTATTATGTTTTATAATTTTTGTGGAAATCTGAAAGTATTCAAAATGTGATATGTTTAAATTGCATTTTATGATAGGAGGACGCAGGGGGAACATTGCATGAAAGGGCCACTGTGAGGAATACAAAAGGAGTGTGTCTCCGTAGGCCTCGTAGTGCGGCTACCATTGATTGACTCCAAACAGCAGGGGACACGACACACAGGGGGGATCCTAAGGAGAACACACATACACTGTAAACCCCTGATGCATGCTACCTCAGCACACTGGTCAGGGGCTTCATGCAAGCCCTGAGGGGTGAGATGGGAGAGGTGATCAGAAATGTATTACAATCACTTGTTGAAGAAACGTATGGATAATTGAGCCTGCTGGATGACACTAGGCCCGCCATTGGGGCGTAGGCGGAAATAAGCAAAGGAGGACCTTTTTCTCAATATTGTATAGAAGGGTCTTGCAGTGATTTCTTAGTTGTTCGTTCTTCTTGCTGGGGTAGAGCTGTGCGATCATCTCTCTCTGCCCTCTCTGATCTTTCCCTTTCGACTCTGTACTAACCCAATTTAGATATAAGTGCCTAAGCGTCCTTGCACAAAAGGTGTAGTATTAGGCAATTGGCATCCTTGTATAAAGGCATATTAACGGGAAACAAGGGTCCTTGTGTAAAGGCCCACAGAAATTCTAACAGAAATAACCTCTCCTTCTCTCTTTCCTTTTAATTTTCTCTCCCTTTTTAATTTGTTTTATTGTACCGCAGTCATTATATGCATACAAACTTTTTGATTGATTATTATTGGACCTAAAAATAAATCTTCCTTACTACATTGTGTAGTGGCCGAAATTATCGTTCGAGTCCTTTTACCTGTCGACCTGTCGACCGACTCTTCAACAGTGAGTGGTGCACATTACGAGCGGTGTGCGTTGATTGTGACTGACGAGGGTAAAAGCAGGCAAGGCAAGGTAGATGTGTAACGTAAGGGACTTAACTGAGCGACCTGGGTTGGACCCCGGGTTTTTTATTGAGCTGAGCTGGTGGACGGGAAAGAGGAGGTTCAGTCGAGGTTGGTCCCGAGGGGCGTCCATCCGACACCGACGGCGTGTCGCACACGGGCCCCCGCATAGATAACCCCGCGCGCTCGCTCGCTCGTGTTTCGCTGTTTTTTCTTTGCACGGGGTGAGGATCGCTCGACAGTGGCAATAAAAGTTTTTATAGAGCTGGGCCCCGTTTCCCGATAACGATGGATTCACACTCGTACAATCATTCTAACGATCGAACGAACGAACGGATCTTTCGATGCATCGTTAAATTTTTTCGAGCATTGCCCGAAACTCCTCTTAACATGAACGTGCGTGCACTGCTCTTATGACGTCGTAGGTTTGTACCTGTCCACTGACACGGTGCTGAAATGGGCTTTGTAGGAGGGGGAGACGGAGGAATGTTGTTGGATTAAACTAGAAAAGAACAGACTAATATGAAACCCTCAAATATTAAAACACAATTGATTAGGTCTAGGCTGACTTCAGTCCTAACCCTGAATGCACCGTGCGTACATTTTTTCACTGCATTTCCCCCCCTGAAATAATTTCATATTAGAAAATAAAATATGTGTCTGTGACAACTATAGCATTTGTCTAAATGTGTCGATTTCTGAAACATGCTTTGCGCTGCAAAGAGGGCACTTTCTCTGATTAAGGTTTCATTGAATGGCGCGCACTCTCTAGTCAAACAATCGCAACAAAAATGCCTGCAGAAATTCTCAGACACCCGCTGGTCTCAGCGTGATTCATGTACTGTCCTCAGTCATTGATCAATATGAGGACATTTTAACCATGATGGTTGAATAAAAATCTGAGGGAGACTGCAGCTCGCAAGTGACCTCCCACACGAGCAATGGTATCATATGATTTTATTATATGCCTTGTGATTGGGTTGCCGGCGTTTGATTGTAACCTATGTAACAGACTGTTCTGTGTTTAGCTGAGAAAAGGAGGTGTGTCCCTCGTGAGTTGCCGTAAGGGAAAAGTTCGCGAGGGACACACCTCCTTTTTCCAGCTAAACATAAAACAGTCTGTTACACCTACATTGCGGCTGCGCATGATTTTTGTTTTTTAATAGACACATCCAATACCACTGAATGTCCAGCTGGTGTCTCCACTGAGGCTATAGTAACGATGCTCGAAGCGCTCTACGAGTACCCCTGGAGGCATCGTTAACTACGAGGGTTTTAACGACGCTCGTTAGCAACCAGCAACGATGCTTTCGGGAAACGGGGTGAAAACTCAACGACCCTCGTACGATGGACTTCACGATCCACGTAGGCTAACGCTGCTTTCGGGAAACGGGGGGCCTGGCCATTCGTAGGCCCTACATTTGTTTTTGTTATAGTGGAAAAAAACGTAGTGCATTTATCAAAATAACTGACTGGAGACCTATACCAACTCTGCTAGAAGCTAAAAGTCCACATTTGTACCACTACAAATGTTTAGTCACTTTAGTGTAAAATTTTACTTGCTGTTAAATTTGCTGTCGCTGTTACTGCTCCATGTGTTCAATGTATGTTTTGTACGACTTGTGTTGATGAGGTGACTTGACTCGTGGGGGGGACCCCTGTGGCCCAACCCAGAGCAACGACTACTTCCACCGTGTACACTGATTCCCTGTTAACCATAGCAACAAACTGGGGAAATTGAAGTGTCGGTTGTGAAAGAGCGTCCCCGTGCCATAGCCGCTATGGCACGGGGAGAACTCTCCAGCAGAACCCGGGCCTACAGGACAATGTTCAGCTGATCTTTGTCAGCATCCTAAAGAACTGTTTCTTTCATAGTTTGAATCAGGATGGTGAAGCCTGACCCCCGCTTTGCTCTGGTGCTTCTTGTGCTCTGGTCCTAGCGTCTTGGGGTCCTAGCGTCTTGGGGTCCTAGCGTCTTGGGGTCCTAGCGTCTTGGGGTCCAGCCCCACTTTGACGTTCCATGCATGATGCTCTCCTGGTCCAACCCCACTTTGCTCTACCATGATGACCTGCTCCAATCTCACTTTGTACGATGCCACACTTTTCTAGTACCATGCTGCACCGTACCCTACCATGAAGGTCTTCTGGTCCATCTGCACTTGATGTTCCCATTTCAGCTGAGTTTGCTGTCTTGACTTTAACACGCTTGTCTTTGGATGCAGTCAATCTTATGCTCCTGGAAGCCACAATTTTTCTTTTCTACCTTTTAGTAATTTGTCTTTTGCAGTTGCTCTAATTGAAATTATTTGCTTGTTCTCTGCCTTGCCTGTAGGATTGTCCTGTCAACCATATTCTTGGCTGTTTGATAGCCCTTAAAGTATTCACTATTGAATTGAAAATCTTGGAGTTGGTGGTTTGGCACTGGGTGGTCATGCAGTTAACAGACTGGCCTTGACCAATGTATGTATTGTCACCTATTTACAGCTATGATGGACTTTGTGATTAAAAACTGCAATTCACCTGGATAAGCAGCTTAATGGCCTGAAGAAGATAAATAGTTAGGGTCAGTAGTCTACCATAATCAATGTATTGCTACATTTGATTAATGATGACAAGCAGGCCCATGTTGCAATGTCCTATTTTAGTTTACATTTGGTCATCAATGTCTTATCTAGTGCACATGTTTAAGATGTACTGACTTTAAATTTTGTATCCGTCCTCAGCATGAGGACCAACAAAGTCGTTATCGCAAGTCTGCCTGACCGTGTTACAACACTGCAGAATAAACTGTTAATGATCGCATGGTTTGTGTTTTCATGCTGGTTTTGTGAGAAATTCTGTGAAGTGTGTTGCTTTGGTAATTTTAACTTAAATATTTTATACTCTAAATTTCTTTCAACAGTTGCAACTGTATATGTTTTGTAATTCCATCTGAATAAAAATATCCTCCCTACTGCTACTACTGAATTTGCAAATAAGTTCTGTGCTAGTGTTGAGTACTTTCATTGATGGGAGGGGAGCAGCTCAAAGGTGATTCCACAGTAGTTAATGACGCATATCAATATAAACAGTTCTAGGAGACACTTCATATAAACCTACTTTAGCTCCTGGTCCATCAAACATGTGGGTGGATGTTCCTATGTTTTCTGTCAGCAGTGTGGCTGAGCATTGCTAATCAACATCACACCTAATGGTCAATGAGGACCTTAAAGAAGTAGTTTGGGATTTTGGACATCAGACCTAATTTTCAAGTGTGCCAGTGTTATTTATCATTGGAGACAGTTTACAACACTTTTCATTCACTCCTTAAAGTTAAGATGGTGTTACATTAAGATTAACGCGGGGCATTTTGTCATGAGAAATACTAACTAGGGCTGTCAATCAATATTTAATTGTAATTAATCATTGTACATTGTAAACTTCAAAATGTATCTGACATTTAACTGTTCTAAATATATATTGTATATTTAAATTGTTTTTCAAGTTTTCTATATTATAAACATGGGAGTGCACAATATGCTTGCTTTAAAAAAAACTAAAGGTTGAGGAAACATTTTTGACAATTGTGGGATCTGTGATATCAATAGAATATTGTTTCTCTTCAAGATCGATTCCAGAGCATTTTTTATACACAATTAAATTTCACAATAAGGTCCCCTATTGTACTGTTAAGACTGACAGATTGTGGTTGGCAAACACTCATTGAGTGAAACAATAGGCAGTGCCTATTGGCAACAATAGACAGCTGCATTGAATGGAGGCCCCTCTTAGATATGTAAGAGTGCGCGTGTGTTTGTTTCTGTTTAAATCTTCTGGGTCACAAGAGGGGCAGCGGCTGCCCAGATGGCTTTGAGTTCATGAAACATGCTTCCATTAACTATCAGCAGATGTGTGGCGTCAAATTACTGGGCTTCTGATGCACGCGTTCGCCTATGCTGCCCACATCGGTGAATGAGGGGAGACTATTTTTAAACAGGATTAGAGATTCAAAAAAGTGAAAATGAGAACAAGACAAAAAAGAGAAAAATGAGAAGGTGAGACAACGTACTTTGTACACAGGCTGAAATTCCTCCGTCACGGCGAAGATGGTCTGGATGTTGTTGTCGCTCAGCTTCTGAACCAGATGAGCTATGGACGGATAGTCCTAAAATAACAGGGGGGGGGAATTCAAGATTCACTCCACATTGAACTGCAAACTGTCATCACGACAGACATCAATCGAAACCCAAGGCATCACAGCGCTAACCAACCAGCAGCCTCCTTTCCACATACGGAACCGTTTGAGAGTGAAGCGTTTTGAATAAAGTATTCCTGATGCGTGTTTTCACAGAACTCACGTAGTAGTGGCTCATGGTGTACATGTTGTTCTCCAGGTGACACTTTCCGTCGTTGGGCAGCACGATGCCTCCCAGCTTGCCGTCGCCGGCAAAATGGAAGCCGGCGTCGGTGGAGAACACCAGCAGCCGGGTCACGTCATTCCTCCAGCCGATCTGGTCCTATGAGCAAGGCAGTGTCCGGAATAAGCACTTTTCATAAGGTGAAAGAGTCGATTCACATAAGTGTCTGGATTCTTATCTCTAATGATTCTGAATCGATACACGACTTTTCAAAATTGTTTCTTATTTTTTACACCTTTCTTCTTATAATTGCCTTGGTGTGTTTACAGCATTGAGTCAGTTGAGTCACTTTTTTCAAATATGAACCACATCATCTTATCCGCACTCTGGTTTCATGCCATAAAGGCGCCATTGCCATGCCGCCTAACATAACACAGCACACTGGACAGATTCGTAACGACTGGAGCAGATTTGGAAATTAGAATCATATGTACTGAATCAAGAATTGATTTTGAATCAAATCATTACCCCAGTAATCAAACTCAGAATCTTCGAGATACCAAAAGATTCATCGCTCTTTACCTTAAAGGGCTGAATCCATCCCATTTAGTTAAATCTTAGGGGCCTCTTTTTGAGTGCCCAACATTGTGATTAAGGTATCACACACACATTTTGGGATCATGGTTGGCCTTACCAACTTGGTCATTCTGGATGCTAGAATAATCTCAAGGTAAATTCTTGCCATGAGATGTTTAAGCATTAGGATATTATAAAAGGAGAACAAAACATATATCTCATCCTATTAATCCACACCTCCAGTTCAATAGTTAACCCAACCACAGCTGGTTGTTGTTAAAAGCCTGATCCGGAATCCAGAAAACACCCATCTCATCACTGATGTGCAATACCCGTTCCTTCCTACAAACAACCCCCCCCCACCGCCCCACCCCCCAAGTGCACATTTACTGCCTGCCTAACAACATAATCACCCTTCGCCATATTAACTGGTTTGTCTAACGCTGCCAAGAACGGCCGCAAGCTAACAGCAAAACAAAATCGGCAAGAAAACACACCTGAATCGCATCACACTTTATTTCCCCCCTTCCTCCAATCCCTACCCACCCCGTCCCCGGGGCGCTCGCTGCCCTTACTTACCCCGCACACCGCCACCTGCATGATGGCGTCGAAGCCCCCCTCGGGGGAGTCCAGGTTCCCGGAGATCTGCTGCTTGCCCACCAGCGTGTTGAACTTGTTGCCGTCGCTGGTGAGCTTCAGCACGTTCTTGTAGCTGAAGGGGCTGGTGCAGTTGAGGCCGCCCGTGCACGGGTTGAGCAGCTTGGCCGGCGTGGTGCTGATGTAGGGCATGACCGTCTTCTCCACGAACGAGCCGAAACCTTGGGGGGGTTGGGCGAAGAAGAGAGAAGATGACGACGGATCCGGAAGAGTCTCAGTGTTGCGTTTGCAACGAGCATTTGTCTTTGTTAGATCTGCCGGCCTGGCGATTTCTGTGATATTCACATTGACTGCAATAGGCTAATTCAAAGCCGTACCAGACAAAATTGGTGAAACGCAAGTCAACACAAAGCTCCTTTTTGCTGACTACGAGTACCTAGCGTCACCAAAGCAGGGCTCGGGTCAAGCTTTCCCATTGTGATGCACTTCAGTGAGTCACTTCCGACAGAGAAGGGAAACGACGCACACACATTGTGGGAAATGTATTCCTTCAGTGCGGCTTGGCACGGCTGCACTACGTAAAGGTCTGCAGACTGTTCCGTGTGCTTGTGTGCTCCGTCAGAGCATGATGGTATTCTGAGTACATTTTTCTCTTTGCATTCTGCATTATGCTCACCTATCCTGAAGTCTGAGGTGATCTTGGTCATCTCCACCATCAGGCTGGTGCCCAGGTTCTTCACGTTCTCCAGGTCGTCCTTCATGGAGTAGGACAGGTCCATGAGGTAGTACATGTCGATGGGGTAGTCCTCCGCCCGCTTGAACTTCAGGTCAAACGACTGGGGCTCCCCTGCACACACACACACGCGCACACACACACACACACACACACACACACACACACACACGTCGTGGTAAGGTAATGACCCTGCCGTGTGCTATAGTTATAGATGGCAATGCTGTTAGTATATAATAATGTGTGTCATCCTCGTTTTTAACATTGATTCTCTACCGACATTCTCTTACCGGCCCTGAGGGTGAGGCTGAGCTTCTGGGGCTGGATCTGGGTGATGTTCTCCAGCTTCAGCTTGTTCGGCCCGTGGAGGCGGTTGGTCACCTCCTTGTCCAGGAGGACCTTCTGGCCACCACGGGGGTTCTCGATGTCGGCGAGTTGGCAGCCCCGGATCACCAGGGACTGCAGCTCGTCACAGCGGCTGGACACCGGCTCCCCCTGGTTCAGGAAATCCTGGCGGGAAAGGTAAACGTTGAAACGTCCATCAGATCTGACCGTCAGATCTGATGGATCTGATGGTCAGATCCATCAGACCGTCAGAGCTAGACGGTCATCGGCAAAGCTAGAGAGTGACTGTGTCGGACCTTGGTGACGTCACCGCCTCACGTAATGGTTATTTTTAATTGGGTGAAATCGGGGTCAGGTGACAGCCACACAACAAAGGGGAATCCAGAGAAACCGTTGCACAAGCAGTTTTTCAACACTCCCTGCTGTTTGATGGTGGTGCATAATGTGCTTGGATAGAGGCCTATTCTATTATACTGGACCATTGAGCTGGATATACAGCTGATTGCTGGGAATCAACTTACTGGGTGTCGGCACCATCCACATTTGGCTCCGGCCTGGATGCATTCCCCGCAGTACTTAGCATTGGCATTGATGCACTCATTCCCCTCTGAACAGAAGACAAGGAAGGAAGAAAGAGAGAGAGAGAGAGAGAGAGAGAGAGAGAGAGAGAGAGAGAGAGAGAGAGAGAGAGAGAGAGAGA
>JAOPUD010000112.1:9969372-9981215 GCA_027122715.1 Trisopterus minutus
CTCTCTCTCTCTCTCTCTTTCTCTCTCTCTCTCTCTCTCTCTCTCTCTCTCTCTCTCTCTCTCTCTCTCTCTCTCTGGCCCTCCTCCCGGCCAGACCTCAGTCAGCCGTGTGGTGAACAGGTCCATCAAGTTCCCCAGCATTTCCAAGGGCCCCTCGTCCTCGTCCCCCTCCAACTCAGGACACTACCACTCCCCCCACTCCTCGGGGGGGTCCAATGGCGTGGCAGGACTCAACCGAGACTCACACAACCGCTCTGGTACACACTCACACACATACACGCACACATGCCCACACACATACACACACACACACACACTCACACACACACACACACACACACAAATGCTCTGGTACACACATACACACATGCATGGGCACACACACACATGCGCAGGCACACACACACACCCACACACACAACTGCTCTGGTACAGGCACACACACACACACACACACACACATACACACACACACACGTGAGCCGGGGTCATGACCCCTCTCCCTCTCCACCAGGGGGCAGTGCGGACAGCGTCCTGTCCCAGATCGCGGCCCAGAGGAAGAAGGCAGCGGGCCTGGTGGACCCCAAGGTCCAGGCCCCTGACAAACAAAGCAGCCAGACCCAGGTTCAGATCCAGATCCAGAACCAGCCCCAGCTGCCCGCCTCAGTGCCCGGCCCCACGGTGGCCGACGTCAGCCTCCCAGACATCCACGCCACCCCCAGTCTGGTCGGGTGCGACGTCCATTCGAGACGGGTACACTGACACTGCATATGTACACCACAAATACTCCCAACACGGCTTGGTTGGCATTTACATTGAGCTGTTCCTTTCGGTCTCCATGCAGATGGTGGATCTGAAGAAGAGACCCCAGTCCGGTAACTCCTCCACCTCCAAGAGCACGTCCCCGACCCTGACACCGTCGCCCTCCCCCACGCCCAAGCCCCCCGCGGGGCCGGGAGACTCCCTGTCCTCCGCCTCGTCGCACCCCCGCTCCAAGAGCAGCGGGGGCTCCAGCAGCGGGACCATCACTGACGAGGGTGAGGGAGAGAGAGAGAGAGAGAGAGAGAGAGGGAGAGAGAGAGAGAGAGAGAGAGACCACAGGCACAAGGCTGGCAGAGATTGAAAAGTATGTCCTTATCTCCTTATTTTCTCCTTAGATGAGCTGTCCAGTATCCTGAAGAAGCTTTCTCTGGAGAAATACCAGCCTATATTTGAGGAACAAGAGGTATCTGCTATGAATGATGAAGATAACACATGCAATCAATATAATACATGTTATCCATGAAAATAATGTAATGGGGCGTTCCTCTTCACTCTCTTACAAATCCTGACTGGATTTGTAAAATGTCATTTTTGGTATAATCATCTTCTGTTACTTCGACTTCCTTCTACTCCTTCTGCTTCTGCGACGTCTACCCCTCCAGGTGGACATGGAGGCCTTTCTGACTCTGACTGACGGGGACCTGAAGGAGCTGGGCATCAAAACGGACGGACCCAGACACCAGATCCTAGCGGCCATCTCCGAGCTTAACGCTGGGAAGGTGCGCTTGATTTGACGTAGTGTTCTGGCTTCTCTGGTATATATGTTTAACTGGAATGGTTTGACTTGTGAACACAAAAGCCAATGAGGATGTTGTAGAGCTGAGAAAATAAGGAGTTGCGAAATGCTACTGATCTGCAATTTGTATTTGAAAGTCTGATTGTATTTATCTCATTTTATATTGTATATTATTATTAGAACCTTTTTTTTTACGACTAATTACGTTTTCAACCAAAAAATACAGCTATTGAACTAAAATATATAACATCATTGGCCCAGTTATGTTAATAATTGTAAAAGTAACCCATGGTATGAGCGGAGGTTGTTGGTGGGCAGGAGTACTCCAGTACATCCCCCAGTAGGTGATGATGTGGTCCCCAGGGCCGCGAGAGGCAAATCCTGCAGCAGACCATCCACAACTTCCAGTCCTCCTTCGGCAGCAGCGCCAGCAACTCCAGACAGCCAGCAGCGCCCCCTCCCCGCTGTGAGTCCACACGCTGTACGTTGGCTGCCCCCACCGCAGCAGTGCAGTGAATAAAAGAAAGAGCATTGTAACAGTCATGTTACAAAATTGTTATATTACGTGCTGTCTTTGTCTTGTGTTCCCATCTCTCTATACCTTCTATCAAACTTTTTGGATTTGTTTCTCTTTCTTTCTCTCTCTCTCTCTCTCTCTCTCTCTCTCTCTCTCTCTCACTCACTCTCTCACTCTCTCTTCCCAGCTCCAACTGGCTGGTCGAGACACCAGGTTCGCTCGTCCAGTAAGAGGTAGCAGCACCCTCCACTCCCCCACAACCAACGCCAACACTGCCACGTCTTTGACCAAGTAGCCCTCATCCATCCATCAAACACAGGCACTAGTGTGATGCATTGTTGCCTTGAAAGCCTCTCTCCATCCAGACTCCTTTACAGGTAACTTTGTACAAAAACGCTTACTCCAAAGAAGGCAGCTGCCTTCCGTTGGGGACACAGACATGGATTATCTTTTTCCCTTACGGGGGAACAGTTTGGTGTGTATTAAAGGGATGACAGGTGATAAGCCATTGAAACACCAGCCACTAGCTCACCCGTTTGAGAGCCACACCCCCTCCAATTTCTCCCCCACAGACCACTCCACCCCCCACACGTGCAATACAGTGTTGGTCATCACCCGGTGTCCTCCCCTCCTTTGAGGAGTGTCTCTTTCTCAAGAGTGAAGAATGAACTGGAAACCGCACAGAAAAGGCTTATTGTAATTGTAGGACAACTTTATATCCCGCTATATAAGTCAATTGGGAGAGAAAAAGAGAATGTGAATGTAGCATATGAACAAATATACATAATAGAGAATGAGTTCATGTTTGATGATATGAGTTGATAATGAGTGGAGAAATGTGCACTGAAAATGGGTGTGGTATTTTGATCAAATTGCTTAAAGATCCAAGTTCAACAAGCAGAAACAACATAAATAAATATGACAACTCATGACGCGGCCTCGACTTTGTATATCCTATGACTCATCTCAGAAAATACAATCCAATAGAGGAGATGATCCTGTTATTAGTTCATGTTTGACTTATTTCAGCACAAACACACTGGACAAATACTTTCCACTGTGCTTGTTTGCTCCATAATAGCTGGCGCACCCTTTTTATCAACAGTCCTGATTACATGCAGACCACGCAGGCAGGGTCAGTATCATCTTCAAATATCACTTACACATTATCCAATACTGTAATCCCAAGCTTTGGTCTTGGATCTGTTCAAGATGGCTTCATTAAAAGAAGGATTTTTGGGGGGGCGGGTAGGGATATAGGGATCAGAGGCCATACTGATGTTGTGCCATCTGTGATGAATACATGTGCTGTTCTCTGAAACACTGCTTAGTGTATCTGAACTCTGAGTCCAGTTGGAGCTAAACCAAAAAATAATCCCAAATAGTTTATTTGAATATAAATCATCTAATAACTAGCCGGTGAGATAAAAAGAACAAAGAAGAGAGGCTTTCCATGAGAAACAAGACACAAATTATGTTTTTCTTTAATATTGGCTCAAATCTAAAGAAACCATAAACTCATCGTCCCAAAAACATTTTTGGCATGTTGACAAGGATGTAGAAAACTCAAGAGGGAAAGGATATTTTATCTTTGTGCCAGAAAAAAAACTCAGGTCCAACTCAAAGCAAAACCCTGAAAGAAACAAGACATTGCATGACCACGTTTTGTCCACACGATGGCGACGTTCAACGAGCTCTCCGTGGTACATGAACATACAAAACAACCGTGTTCCGTGGCAACGCAATCCTCTAAAGACCCCGTTATCTTTGCAATGCTGAGCTGACGTTTGACAAGTCATTTCAGGACGCCAGATTGTCTTAGAATTGTATTGCGTGCAGTGAGATGGATTCCAGTGGCATGAGTAGTTGCTTTCCCTTTCCCTAATCCCAAACGTATCTTCTTCTAATGTCTTCAAATTCAAAGTCCTTCAAAACCTTTGAAATATATGTAATTTAATGTTCTCGAACACAAGAAACGTGAGGGCCCAAATAACAAGTCACATTCTATACAATTCTATATTTTGAATGCAGCCCTGTATTTGTTGCTTTCATTCTTTCTCAAAGAAGGAGGTGAGGAGCTCTCCCCATCACCCTAGAAACTAAAACATTGACCTAATAGCAAAAGGCTGTTGAAATGATTATTGATATGCAGGATTTAGACAGGCCCGACAGGCCGGCGACAGGGTTCCTGTATGCTTTAATGAAAAGCATCATTCAAGATTCGGCTGGCGTTCCCTCTCCCTCTCCTCTACTCAGAGGTGCTCGGTTGAAGCCCAAAAGCCATCGGTGGGTAGAAGGCGAAATCTACTTGGAACAGACTGAGGATTGTTGTGGCGTGGCTGCGAGCAAACTGCGTTGTGAGTCACTCTTCATTCAGTCTCCATTTCGTTCGTTTCGACGGCGCGGACCTGTGCAGTGGTGCCATCGTCTGAAGGAGGGAATAACATTTGCGAGCTGTGGTCAAGTTGGGAAGAATACTGCGTCGTGTACACGCAGAAGAGGAGAGGAGAAAGAAATGGCTCTATATATGAACACTCCGGCTCCTCGAGCCAAGATCTCTTATGGCTGTACAACTCAGTTAGTGGTTAGTGTTGTCTGGCTCTACAAGCTGTTGGTTTAGTGATGTGCATCACCGGGCAGGCCATTAGCTCTACTGTGCGTGAATGTGTGTCTGTGTGCGTCAACATCCAAGGCCAGGTCTGCTACCTTCTGATTTAGCGGCACAAACAGATTGTAGCATTTGTGCTTAGACACTAATCCTGATGAAACACCCCCCTTGCCCCCCTATCCCCCAGCCCATGCCGTAAATCCTATGCCTGCAGGCCAACATAAACAGGTGCCAAAGAATACACACACACCTATTCCCTGTTATTTTTCTTGGGTCTATAATTAGCAAGCAACATCAATGAAGTCCTGCAAAGCCCTTCCCACTGCATATTGTTTGTGCAACAGACATTTCCTCAGTCCAACTGCATCTCTGACTCACTTGCTCATGGGGTCCCCAGGCATGACGGATGTTACACAACAATGTGGCACTCACATGGCCAAAGCCCTCTAACACACACACCAACACTCACTCTCTCTCTCTCTCTCTCTGTCTCTCTCTCTCTCATTCTGTCTCTCACTCTCTCACACACACACACACACACACACACACACTCACTCACTCACTCTGTCCCTCACTCTCTCTCATGTCTCTCACTCTCTCTCATGTCTCTCACTCACTCACTCACTCACTCACTCGCTCACAGCTGGAGAAAACATGGACGACGGGCTCTTGGTGAATCTGTGCGACTTCTTGACAGATGCCGGCCGGGCAGAGAGGGAATGTGACCCTTCCACGACCCGGATCTGACCGCCACATAAACCCAGAATAAAGCCCCGAACCCGTAATCCAAATGTCAACAAAGGATTATCACTGCCACTGAATCCCCAAACACAGTTCACGTTTGCAGGGGCTGACGGTACACCGGCGGCGCAGGCTCCCTCAGGCTGGGGAGGGATGGTTAGTCGATGGTCAGTTTATTTTATAATTGATAGCTCCGCTGCGTAATGTGACGAATGCTCTTGAGATAATGAAAGGTCCTCGTTTTCCTTCTCCGAGGAACATATGTTTAGGCACAGGATAGGGTAGGAGCGAGAAAGAGTGGTGGGGCTGTTTGGATTTTTTGCCAAAAGGTCTCGGGTTCAATCCCCAACGTCTGCAGACCGAAATAGTGACTTCATTGAGTGCAAGCTTACCCTGTCCAATATCCTCAGCTATGTCTGAAGTGACCTGCTTGGACGTAAGATAGGGGATGCATATAATCATGATTTGTATATATTTTGTAATGCAAAATCCAATGACTGTCCTTAAAAGTCATTAAGCCAGTGTTGAATAAAGACATTTCTCTTTTGTGTGTGTGTGTGTGTTTCTGTGTCTGTCTGTCTGTGTCTGTGTACCAGAGTGGTTGCGTGTGCCAGTGCCCTGCCCATGAACTCCTGCAGGGTCTGACCATTACAGTAGGGCTTACGTGGCCTCAGGTGACCCATCCAGATGGACCAACAGAGGATATTCTCCCCATCACCAAATCATAGATCACAATCTCAGCCTCTAGCTGGTCTATCATACCCACACAGCCGGCCATACGTTTCCAGTCACAAAAGCTGAAGTATATGAGTTGTTGATACAGCAGTTTAGACGGTTGTTTGGAAGTTCATCTGCTTATACAGCCAAAAGTAAGGTTTTGAGGTCTTGTGTTTTTGGTTTCAGTGCATGTATTGACAGGACCCTGCCATCTATTAGTTGATAGTATTGCTTTCTCTAACGAGCAATTACCGCTTCATGTCATAACATGTACTGAGCCAAATTGCAAATGACAGAGATTCACTGCGTGGATGGCAATTTGCAATATTAACCAGCACATTAATTATACATGCCCATTACAATCAAAGCTGTCATGACACAAAGCTAAGCATGTCTACTAGAAATTCGTGGCGAGCCAGCCAGCCAACAGTCGCGCTCATCGATAGAAGCCACATCGCTCTTCCTGACAGATGGCTCTCGGTATATATGCTTCTCAGGCAAATGGTAGCTGATTATTCAGCAAGGTCTACTCAATCACAGTCACAGACAGGCCCTCACACCAGATAGGGAAAGGCCCTTTGCCAGTGCATGCACACTGCACAGTGCACGGGGAACTCATCGTAGTGGTGCGTGCAAGGGTTAACTTCTAACAGGGCTAATCTGGAAGGCAGCTTGTATTGGGTTGGCTGTGGATTTATACTAATACTCCCAGTTTAAACCTCAATAATTTGTGAACATAAGCATCCCATATAGACACAGAAATAAGAGGAAAGCGTTGCCAATTGTTTCGGGATGTGATCAATAAGGTTTTGATAATGGAGGCTCATTGGTTCTGGCTCCAGGTGCAATATTATGAAGTTCAATGTGGTTCTTAAACAAAAGGTATAGAGAACAGAAAGGGCAAGGTGTCGGACCAAACTGGGCTCTTAATGAGTCCAAAGTCAGCCTGTGGGTAGAACCATGGCTCCAACAGCCCTTCAGTGCTATGAACCGGCTAGAGGAGCACTTTCTGGTCCGGTTGAGTCAATAAAGATACAGGACTCTTTTAACAGAGGCGTCCAAGCAGGGTTATCCGAGGTAAGGCTTTTGAGCAATGCTTGAGCACGGTGAGGAAATTAGCATACATTGGAGAACATAATTGTTGATGTATAATTGAGTGCTTATTTTAGTCATCTATCCAGATATATTTTTTGCCTCACTTATTTTTTGTTGTGTTCTATTTGTTTGGGTACTTTGGGGAGCTGTACTAGTTGTTACCAAACTATTACATTATGTGAAAGGGGTCGATTCGTCAGGTCTTCATCTTCATCAGCAGGGGCCACGGTCATGGTCGTCTTCTCCTGGACAGTTTTTACTTTATTTATTTGTAACACTTATGACACTTAAAATAATTGTGCCACGAAACCCTTTTTCTTGAACTGTTTTTTATTATTGCTTTATTCAATATCCCATTGAATCTGTGTACATTCATTTTAGAACACAATTGTTATCATCAAGGTATTATAAAATTGCTACTTTACATGCACAAGCATGAATTGAAAGAGGACCGCAATTAAAATAATAATAAGCACTTAACACTAACGAACACAAGCCCTCCTCGTGGACAGCGCCTCGCCAAGCCGCATTAGCACCAGGTGCACTAATTATGTCTGATGGGCGTGCTGGGCAGGAGACTTATTCAGCCAATCAGAAAGCGCAATTGTAGTAACCAGGTAGAGTGGTTCATTATGAGGCGAACGCCTGGGCAACATTATTTGAGCGCTTCGAGCTAGATGTGACGAGCCCTCGGGTGAGGTTGATTTGTTGGCTTATGTTTCATTTCAACATTAAGGTGTTTCGTATCCCATGGCTTAGGTCGTTTTCTCTTCAAGACTTGGAACTTTCAATGTCATCGTCTGGCTTTGTTTTTTTTTTTCTTGTATACTTGGTTTTGGCGGGGGGAGGGAGGAGCTTGTACCAGTTCTCCGGAGTGAAATTGATTTCCTTGTTTTGATTTCACTTGCGTTCCCGGCGCATGCGCAATAACCCCATAACATCTAGAGGCGTGCTAGTGTCTTCTATAAGCGATGCATCTAGGGGCCTGCCCTGGCTTTTGTGTTGCCACCTTTATATTTAAGAAGGTTCTTTCTGTGCATTCACGTCCAAAGGTTGCGTGTACGATTTACTATGTCTGTGGTCTGTAAAGATCTAACAGCAAAAAAAAAGAGCGTGGACTGATGCTATAGCAGCAGCGTTGCCGAATGTGACTGATTCCTGTTTTCTCGTTCCTCGTTGTTCAACATTGACACGCCACGCTGGAAAGCATACCATAAAGAAATGCATCATTTATTATATATAATAATAAATTAGATTAATACGTGCAATATCTTAAATCTTTAAAAAGGCCTACATTAAACATGTCACGCTTGTTTTCCTTCGTTTGTAATTATACAGCTACTTATTGAGGGTTGGGCTATGCCTGTATATTGAGAGGCGTGCCCGACAAACAACATTTCGTAAAGCAGCATACACTAGGCCTAGACTAGGCCAACATGGTAGTAAATAAACAAAAAGGCTAAAACGTAAGCATTTGACTCGGATGAACAGAAGCCACTAAGAAAGGAGACATAAGCAGGAACTGTGTGAGGGATTTATTCGTCACCAATAAATTGCATATAAATGTACGTAGGCCTATATATAATCCTCAAAAAAATACAAAACAATAGCCATAAAGGCCTACACGTCCTACGTAGCCTAGGCAAAAAAACCCTACCCCACACCCTGTGGAGCGCAGAAAACAACGCCCGAGATGTTCCAAGTATACATACACCAACTTCATATGCACGCAGTATCCATCGAATAAACAACCAGAACAAGAATCCCCCTCTTCAGTCCTCAGAGTGAGAGAGAGAGAGAGAGAGAGAGAGAGCAGTATCCAAACGCAGCCGGGGCCATTCTCCTTAAACGAGCCGTTCCTTTGGACATATCCTCTCCTCTCCTCTCCGCCGGGGCTCAGAAGCGTCAGCACCGCGCAGCGCGGGACTCCTCTGTGACTCACCGCCACGGAGGAGATCCGTCCTGCTCTCTGCCCCTCGCGTGTGATCCCTCCCCTCGCTCGGCTCAGAAATGTCCGTGCGCTGCGACCGTGCGCGCCGTGACGCGCGTCCATACGCGCTCCCTCACTGGCTGCGCTGCGGTGACGAGCGCCCCGAGCCGCAGATGTGTGCGTGCGTGCGCGCGAGAATTTGTGTGTGCGTGCGCACGCGCGCGAATTTGTGTGTGCGCTGCCCTGGTCTGTTTGCGAGGCGGAGAGTTGCGTGCGAAGAGCTCGACATGTCATTCAGAGGAATCCGCCACCTGAAACGCGAGGAAGTGGAAGGCGACTCAATTGCTTATAAAGCATCACACCACATCTGCCCCGAGCATTGCACGCCGATGAAAACATCAGCTAGGAGCTCGGCGCTGGACGTTGGCGTTATTCTATTTTTCCTGGGAATTATCATAATTGTCATTTGTTCATATACTGAGTCAGTGTATTTGGGAAGCCCCCTGCCGCTGTTTGACCGTTTAACTGAATGACCCAAGAACAAACACTATACTGGAATTAACTGATAATCACACCGTGTCTTGGTAAGCGATTATGTGTTTTGTTGTTCTTTTTGTTTACTTTCTTGCACATCCAACGTCTGACGTGTAAACCTACATTATGTTTTTGGTATACTTTGCAATTTTATTTCAATAGTGTGCTGTAAATAGATCCATAACAATTTACGCACGCATAAACAAATTCAATAATTGCACTATTATTACTACTTTTACTACTATACTACGATTACTACTACATTTTTCATTTACTCAGCTGTTATTACCTGTTTGATCAGCCTGCGTGTTCAGGCTCTGGGGTTTTGGTTTGTGCTGTGGAGTAAAGTTGTTGTCTCCTATCGACAGCGCACCTGTTACCTGCACGGAGCGCCAAAGCATGATTCCTCCGGGAGATTGCATGTACGCGGGACGCAAGAGGAGGAAACCCGTCCAAAAACAGTTAAGAACCACTTCTATAGATCCTTTCTTATGTTGTATTATTATGATCAGTTAAGTCAAGGGCATTGTCCGACCGTTTATTATTACTGTATATGTTTTTTTGGAACTTATGATTTACTTTCTGTGATGGATGCGTTGAAGTTTAAACCATGAAGTTGAGGCAATCTGTTTTCATTTGAGTTTTTGTAAATTAACATCAAAAGCTTTATTGGTGGTAATAAAAAGTGAAAATTTTTCATTACTACCATAAGTAATATAGAGATGTGGAGACCTGCTATAAATATTGTTTTGGGTTGGTTAACTTCTGCTATTTATGGCCTTTTTTTTGTATGTGACAGAATTTGAAGATACTTGAAGTTATTGAGTCATTTAAGGAGTGCTTTGTAAAGTTTTTCCAAACAACGTAACCCAATTATTTGACAAACAACTCACTTTAAACCTGTCACACCTTGAACTTTGACTAGGCTGCGAAAGTAAATAAATCAAAAACATTGCTATTGATCAGGATGCAAAACTATTTAAACTCAAACGATAATGTGCTTACAAGTTAAGAGATAGATATTTACAAGAATACACACTCACCGTCACACACACTACAGTGATAGCAGACTGTAATCCCTACGAGGACAGCGTATGATTGTACTCCAAACACTTGCCTCTCCGGCCAAACTGGCCGGAGAGGCTGTAAAGGCCCACAATGTTCTCTTCAACAAATTATACTTGCATAGTATAAGTAGAAGGTTTTTGACCCGTAATGGGCGCCGGTTGCACGCCCACAGCCAGTTGTCTACAAGTGGCGATCCTGTGAGCGAGCACTGAAGTCGAGTGAAGTCTACAGCGAGATATGTGGAGCACAGTCCACCATATTAGCTCGAGTAACTCGATTTAACCTTGGCAATAGCTGGCGTGGACTATATAGGTGATATAACTGGTCTGTATCACTGTTGGGATGTCAGCAGCTTCTGACAGCCTCTCTCCCATGGCACAGCTTCACACTTTGCCTCATTAGAAATTAGTTACTGCCCGATTTGTCTGTAATGGCTTTCGCTCCGAGGACCAAAACGCTCTCTGTTGGCTGTGTTTCTACCGGGCATTTATTGTATATTGATCTTCCTAATTGGGATTCAGTGCATAATGCACATATACTGTAGCTGTGGATGGTTCATTTAGAAGCGATTTCCCCTGAGATTTAAATGACAGTCCTGTCCTGATAGGCAGACAACTCATAAGGGTTCGTTATTTTTTCTTCCTAATCAGGAAGAGGGTTTTGATTCGTCACCTACTGCCTGTTTTGTCAGAAAATGTTGCCTGTACGGTTGGTTATTTGTGTCCCGTGTGTGTTTCAGAGATACTTGATCTCTGTGTGGTAATGACCGCAAACTTTGTTATGTTCTCAGTGAATGACGTGTCATCTCCCACTCCCACTCCCACATACACACAATATTTAAGCGCTTTGGGTGCCCCAAACAGCCTTGTATAATGTAATGAATTATTATTGTAATTATTATTATAATTATAATAATAATAATTATTATTATTATTGTGAATTGAACCCTTATTATTACCCTTGTGTATTTTACAATGTGCAGCCATTTGCATGCATACTATTTGTATTAAGTGTTGCTGCGTCCTTCTTTGGTGTAACCAACCCACCCTGCTAACGCCACCCCCCCCCCCCCTTT
>JAOPUD010000112.1:10058819-10069558 GCA_027122715.1 Trisopterus minutus
ACACACACACACACACACACACACACACACACACACACACACACACACACACACACACACACACACGAACGCACCGGAGAGGATCGAGACGCCTCCTGGAAGCGTTTCAGAGTGGTCTCGCAGGATCCGATGAGGTCATGTGATCCGTCGTTGTCGTAGTCGTAACATTCCACCTAGGTGAAGATGTCAAAAACCAAACAATTCCAATGGGCATAGAAACGTTTGCGCGGGTGGCTGACATACTGCACATGCTTACAACATGCCAGGTCCAGGATTAAAAAGCCAGTGTCACTTTTCCCGGCAGCCATCACACTACGTCTTCTTTTTTCTCTCCGAATAAATTTAAACAGAGGAAAGAAATCTAGATGATAACTATTTAACATTAATTCTAAAAAACTTTGAAGAATGTGATGGCTGTCGTGAATAAGAAAGATAGTGCAGGTTTAAGTGCTGCAGATAGCAAAATAAACTAAGAAGCATGCAATTTGTGTGATGAACTACTAAACTAGTAAAGCCCTAATAGGCTTGATAAGATGGAGGCAGCCCGGCCTTATTCAAAAGAGTGAATTAAGGACTGGGTCAAATAATGGGCATTTGGTGATATCAACCCACTGAGTCCTAACTTACTGCTCAACTACCCTCTGCCACATGTGCACACACATGCACATGCACACACCTCACCCGTGAAATCATGGAGAAAAAAAATAATAAAAAGTATCAATTAAAGACACAAAAGGCCTCGATGCCCAACTTACATGTTTCGCTGGTGGACACACCGGCTCACTTCGAAGGTTGAAAATCCACAGAAAAGGGGGCCAACGCACTCATTAACACGCCAGTATCAGCTCATTATCCCAGAGGTCTTAGTGCTCAGATCAACTCAACACATTCCTAAATGTGCTGATGCCTTTGTGTGTGTGTGTGCGTGCGTGCGTGCATTTGCAAGCAGGGCAAAAGTTAATGGCTAGCCATTATTCACCCCAAACCAGATTATGCATTTTGTGGAAAATAATTAGCAAAGAAAACAATGCAACCCTGTGTCAATGACCCAGCAAAAGCAGAAGGAGCGCTTGTTGTGTTTGTTCAAGAGCCAGAAGGGTGGGGGAGAGAAGGAGGCTGGTCACTGTACCTTTATGGGTTTCTCCATGTCTCCACCACAGAGCGACTGCACCGAGATACGGAAAGGCTTCCATGTTGGATTCAGGTTGTTGTTCACTACCTGGGAACATTGAAATCTAGGCATTCATCTTGGCATTCATCTTGGCTTAGTCTCTAAAAGGTTCTCCTGTAAACCATCCAATTACAAGACAAATCCAGGAACTATAAATTGCTTTCAAATAGGACTACCAGATTAAATTCCCTCTCTTCATTATCTACTTAGCTGGGGCAGAGACTGCTTTGTTACCAACTGTCAGATGTGCATGATCTAGGGTTTGGCCTTAACTTGTGACATGATATAATAGTACAAATAGGGAATGACATTGCCTAGTTCTGAAGCTTGATTCACACTCTTTTTAAAATACAAACTATGTAATCTTCTGTTATTACACAACAAATGAATGTTAAGGTTTTCAGTCAAAGTACAACCACCAACAGCAGCAACTGTGTACCTCTGTCCTGTGAGCTAGCTGCCACCCAGTTTCTGTCTGCTTGTAAAACTCCAAGTAAGGGTCAGACTTTCCAAAGAAATCCTAAAAATACAAAACACAAAGAGATTATATAATACAAACTAAAACAAAACTAAATAAGATTATACAAAATAAAACTGGAAATCTCTTGGAAGAAATTGCATATTTTTTCATTGTTGTACAATTTGATAATGCACCAAGAGGCAGTTCCATAAAGATATGATGGTCTGCACCTTGTTATCCAGTTTCCTAGCTTCCACCTCAAAATTGGCCACTCTGTTGTCATTTATTTCTTCAGCCATGATCTGTGGGGAGACACAAAAGGACCAAGGGGTCAAGGGATGGATGTGATGATAGGATATAGCATCTCTTCTCTCTCCATTTCTTTAATCATCACTCACCGTGATGGTGCCTCGCCCTGCCGGAGTAGAGTTCTTCAGGATGAGCGGTCTAGTTAACTTTCTGCTGGACACCACCTAGGCAAGAGGAGCGCGCCAGTGACTGTACATCCCTACATCCACTCTCAAACACACCCGCACCCACAGCTATGAGCCTGACTGTGTGTGGCCCAACCGGACCGTAGAAACCCCAACAAAAAGAAATCGAACAGGGGATGCAGTGCTACATGTGGGCTCTGATTTCGCAGCCAGTGATTGTGTCTGGTTGTGTTGTGTATAGATACACACGTGTAGCGTTACACTCCACTACACATGCATCATCAAAGGAGCAGAGTGACTGCGAGGCCTCACCTGCCCCATGGTGCACTCCAGCTGTCCCAGGAAGTCATCATCACTCAGGTCCACCGTTTTGTTGTCGATGTCATAGATGCCAAACTGCAGCTTCTGCACGATCTCAAAGTAGTAGTCCACGACAAATTTCTTGGCAAACTTGGGGCTTAGGCAATTCTGGACCTGCTCTGTGCGACCAACCTGTTGAAATACTAGGGTATTTTCAGTGGTTCTTTGCAATATGGGCATTTCTACATGAGGAAGGGCTGAGTTTAGGAAATGCATCTTAATCTCAAACTTGATTTGTACTTGCATTGCACTGGCGTTTATTCAAGTGTATATGTCAATGTTGTTGTCTATGTTTAAAACGATGATTGGGAGCTGTCCAATCATTATTATGTTTCTTGCTATGTATCCTTTTGCACTGTCTGCATAAATCACTTTTGTTCAAAAGTATTTGCAGTATACACTGAACCACATTAATGGCATCAATAAAAAAAATAAAAAAATAAAGTGTCCCAGTGCAGGTTCAATGGTTACATGTCTGTCCCTGTGGACTCACACATTCAGCCTACAATACTGACCTCATACCAATGGCCCTCCTTGCCGTTCATCAGCAGCACACACATAGGGTCTGACTTGGAGCCAATGTCTTTATCCAGGAGATTCTCACAAGTCACAGTTAACTCCACCTTCGTGACACACTGTGTAGCAGCCATGACTGAAAACGCACAAGCGAAGGAGAGGGGCACAGTCAAAACACTGGGCAACCACTGTCGAAGCAAAGCGTCGTTTTCCTTACTGTGTGTGCGTTGTGTGTACGTAAACGACGTAAGCAAGCAGCATAGATTAGACCTAAATTACGTGACGTCAATACGGAGCAGTCGAGCTGTTCAAACCTTCTTTATAGGTCCATGGTTCACACATAGATAGATATACTTTATTGATCCCAAGCTGGGAAATTGCAGTGTAGCAGCAGCATTACACACAGTAGCAACACAATAAAGAGAAACAACCTTGACATATTAAAAAGAAGCAATATAAAATATAAAATGTAATACGTGCAAGTAAACATAAAACATAAGGTGCTAGCTTAAAATTGGCCTCACATTCTAGTTAAAGGGATATTAAACGTACTGAGCAAACTTGCCACCTACCGTCAATTATTCAATAGTTTTAGGTAAACGAGTGAAATAGAAGAGGATAGCTGTCAATGTTGCCACACAAGTAGTTTGGTGGTTTGGAACTAAAACCCCGCCCTGCACAACCCTTCCCGTCGATTAAATGGTCTGCCTGACTCAGGGTGCGCTTGTTTTGTGAACCGCGTTGCGGTGGCGCTGATGGTAGACACCGGAGAGCTAACAGCCGGCCATACATAGAATATAACTATAGTCATGATAGGCTGGCGGTAGGGCTATGACATCCCTTTTGCAACATACATATATAAAATCTGCGAAATAAATACGACAAAAGATTTTGTTACAATTATTATTAACGACAGAGTTCAGAATAATCACTGCTGTGCAGGCACTGAAAGTAGCTACGTTATCAAGAGTTACTACATTAATGAGATATATAAACGTACTTACAACAGTGCTCTATATAGTTATATTAAATCAAAAATAAATTGAGTGTGAAGATTAAACAAAAATGTAAAACATGTTATTGATATAAGACACTGTTGGACATAATAGATAATAAAAAACAACTATTTACTACAGCTAGATGGCATGTAGGCAGATAACGTCACTCCAGGACCATTTTACTGTAGATACATGCTAGATTAACTGTTAAACAATTCAAACTTAATGTTGTTGGAGTTAAAAATTTGGCGAACCTAAATAAGCCATGATTAATTGACAATATTTTGAGTCAGAGCAGTTTTAACAGTCAACATGTCAGAAAATGATAACTCTGGAACAAAAATATATAAACTATTTTGTAGAATTAGTACAAAGATGATTACGTGGAGAACGCCTGAATTTTGTAGGATTTACAATCACAACAATGCACGTGACAATATGTTACCAACCGACTGGTTACTGGCTGTCCACTGTAAACATTGCTAAAGTGCAAATTTCTTGGCCATGGAAACCGTTCCAAATGTGGGGTTATTAAACGTGGCTTCCTCAGGCAGGGCTATAGATCATTGAACAAGAAATGGCCAGTCAATAACATTGTGGACAACAATTAAGAAATCGATTTGCAGCCCAAACATGTTGATTACTCTCATTAAACATAAAAATATCCTCTGCAGGTTTACGATGATATATTCTGAGTGGTTTTCAGAGGGAAAAACATGTTGTTATTGACTAACTAAACATGTCGAGAGAAAATACTGATAATAGTCAATAAAACCCTGAGACTCATGCTTTTTTTTTTCTCTTTCCTTTTCGAATAACTTCATTTGTTAGCAGTGTAAAAATGCAGTTCTTGGCGCACAGGAGAATAGGTTATTCTCGCGTGAAAAATCATGCGATAGCAGGTAGGCTTGCTATTGATGTCGTAGTACATGTAATAACAACGGCAGGCTTTCCATGCTGTCGTTGTTGTAGTACTTGAGAGTGTCCAGTAGGACATGTGGTTTGGGTGTTCTCCAGAGATATCCACTTTTTAGAGACTGAACCCAGGTTCACCATACAGCACTGGGGGCTGAGGCCTGGGAGTCGGGGGCGGTCGGGGCAGGGGCGATGGTGTTGTTTGTGGTCGCGTCTGGCGGCGGCGGCGCTGGTGGTGGTGGCAGCTTCATGGTGTGAAAGAAGCCCACCACCTGACCTGGGACCTCTGCTAGGACGCTCTGGGCCAGCGCCTCCCGTGGAGCCTGGAGAGGAGGGAAGGAGGACAGGGGATGAGGAGAGGATTAGATAAGAAACGGAGGAGGAGAGGGTGGGCACGGGGGGACAGAGCTGCAGTGATGCCAAAAGAACAGAGTTAAATAATCTACGGTAGATGAATCTTTGAGAGGGTCATGGTGAATCTCCCTAAAAAAACACAGGTGGCTTTACAAATAAAAAAGCCCAGGGTTCTTTATTGCTCTCTGGCTTTAAGGGTATATCTTCCAAAACAGAGGGTAAACTTGTCGTCATGGCTGATGGATAGATAAGCAGCATTTGCTACACTCCACCGGTTAGACTGGTAGACTGATCTATCCAGCATACAATAGCACCCGCTAAGCCGGGGGCATGAATGGGTACATGTAAAAAGTTAAATAAATGAACAAACAAACAAACAAAACAAGGTCTTTAAGAAGAATGAGTGCAGTTGTGAGGTGTGCTGCAGTGAACAACACGGCTTACAAACTATTATACAAAGCCATGCAGCAGCTTCCTAATGGCCGATTCAGAGAGCATTCATCTCTTTAAAGGGTAGACAGGGCAACATCACCTCATACAAGTGATTTGTGATTTTATTCCCTTCCGAATGGAAAATAGCATTTTTTTTCAATCAAGTCTGATCCTTACTTCTGTCTAGATAGAAATGTCTTAATTTACAAGAAGATCTTGGTGTGAACATTTTTGAAGGTCTGGTTGTCGACCCATTTCGCAACACTGTGCCGATGGACAACAATTTGTGTTTCGCACATAGCCTGGGGACCATCCTGATCACATGGTTTAGCAGCGGCCTGTCGTTTACATCATCAACAATGACACAGTGCCTGATCAACCACAACATATTGGATTACAATTCCTGGAACTCAAGGTTGGCGGCAGGAGATACAGACGTTGTGTAGAGAAACAGAACGGCAGGTAATGTGATCAGGATGGTCTCCAGGCTATTCTGCAGCAGCAAGAGGTTATAGCCCCTTCACACCCCCACTGCAATGCGTAGTTTGTGTCACAGAGGAGCATATCACCCAGAGATGCTAATGCTGTCTAAATCTTTACACACACAAGAGGGGGAAGCAAAGCAGGAAAGTCGATCAAGGGGTGACAGACAAGACGAAGGGGGTGCGCCTACGCTTCTAGGGAGGGCTGGGTTCCGTGGGAGGCTTCAGCTTGAACGCATGGAAGAAGGAGGCCACTTGGTCAGGCAGCTCTGCCAGTACACTTTGGGCAAGGGCTGCTGTTCCTGCCTGAAATGTGTTGTGTAGACATTTACATATATATGCGTTACGCTGACTTCAGAAATCCCCAAATCACCCTATAAGACTTATTCCGACATTGCTGTTCAGAATAAGTAAGATTTAACTAAACCTCTGTGGCTGCTGTTTTGTTAGAGGGGTTTCTGATAAGCTCATGATTAGGATTAGCTCAAATTAATTCAAACTTGAGGTTCTAGTGTATTGGTTGCCATTTGGGTTCTGTCCACAATTGATGCATCCCAAAGAGATGCACTGAATATCTTTGCTTTGTTTGACAAGCAGCTTAGAATAAAATAAGTATTTATCTTATATTGGTTTAAAACAAAAAATATTTACATAAACAAATAATCGAAGGGTAATACATTTCTGTCAATCAGCAAATCGAGCATTCATTCAAATGGTTTGGAAAATAGTTTTAGCTGTACTTGAGGGGCATCAGCATTCGATCACAGAAACAACACACCTCATGCAGTCTCCCCAGCAATTTAGCAAAATCCAAGTGTTGTGGATTAACTTGCAGAGCAAGCATGAAACAAAACCCATGTTAAGATCTGGTGGTACTTCATGTGGCAATAGAGAATAGACAGCGGGTCTGAACAGGGTCTTTACAAAAGCAGCACGACACACAGAAGAAGGGGCAAACGTAAAAGGTCCTCCCTGCTTGCTTACGCGTTGGAACTGCCGGAAGGGGACAAACTGGACGATGTCCCGCATGGCCGCCTCGTGTGTGGTGGAGCGTAGCATGCCGTCGTCACTGTCCAGGAACTCCATGGCGCTGAAGTCGGCCCCGCCCACGCCGATGATGATGATGGACATGGGGAGGCGGGAGGCTTTGACGATGGCGTTGCGTGTCTGGTCCATGTCGGTGATCACTCCGTCAGTGATGATCAACAGCACAAAGTATTGCTGGTGAGGACAGCCAGACAGCAGGTGAGGGAAGTGTGGATAGGGTAAAAAAAATAAAAATAAAAATTATAAAATAACATGAAAATCAAAGGAGAATGCCAAGTCACTCTGGTCAACCCTACCTATACAGAGTGACTTAGAATTCATCTAGATGCAGATGGTAATTCTATACATTTTTTGGAAAGTTTTGTGGAGGTTATTGACTAGGAATAGACAGGAAAAACGAACTATCCCTTTAAGAAGGATGGACTTCAATAGCTGATCCCCACCCGCTCCACTATTAAAAACTATGTAAATCTGTCCGAGGCTCAGAATTAGCATGGGTAACTCCCTGGCACAGACAAACCCACTCCCAACCACATTTAGACGGTTTTCCTACATTTGCTATTTCGCAAAAGTAAAAAAAAACAAGAATATGTTCCATGCAATTGCAAGAAACCTTGACGCTAGTTGCTCTGTTTAATCCAATGAATGACCTCATGTTGTTAAAGAGTACTGCCATTGCAACCACACCCAAACATGGAGGCTTCAGCTTGCCCAGGAACTCACTGAGGCAGTGTTCTGCTGCATGGCCTGTTTAGCGAAGCAGGCCACGTGGTTGATGATGGGAGAGAAGCTGGTGGGTCCATAAAGCTTCACTTGGGGCAGACACTGCTGGTAGGCGGACACCACCCCTTCGATGCCTGGAAACAAACAAAACAAACGTACTCATGACTCATGATTAAATTCAATCAATGAGGGATAGTGTTGGAGCTGAATTATTCAGGGGATGACCCATAGTCATTCCTACATGGTCATTCCCTCCACAAATACATGTTACACACCTAGAACTACATTTGTTCTATTTTTAATACTCAATAAACTAAAGAAAAACATTATAGAGAGATGATGTATTCTCAGTGATGGTTTAGCATCTGCAAGTGATAGGACCTTTTGTTTAAAAAAATATTTGTGAATAATGATGTTAAAAACATATACCCTGTACCTTTTAAACTGTGAGAAAGCGCTAGGCAAATAAACATCAGAAATCAGTCGTGTGTGCGTACAGGCTTACAGCACATGAATTAGCATGCACTGGCTCCGACGTACCGGCACAAAAGGGATTTGCAGGGTTGAAGTTGATGGGGAATTCATGGGATACCTTGGGAACAAAAAAAAAACACACACCTCAGTGAAGCCCTGTTCTGACTGCAACCTTTATAGACAAGAGGCGTGTTTGACACTAAGCTAACCTGCCAGGACGGGGGGACCTGTGCTCCAAAACCAAAGGCTGGGAACATCTTGTCACTGTAGGGGGGCAGGGGGAGAGGGAACGGGAGAGGAAGGGGGGAGAGAGAGGATCACCAATAAGTCATACTAACCACCCATTATTAGAAACTCATAACTCCTGGGTCAAGTGGACTGTATTTTTGTATGGTCCTTTAGCCACAAGTACAGTCTCACATGGCTTCCTAGAAGAGGTTTGAATAAGATTTATAATTTAATGTTGGATATGGTCACGCTCCCCAAAAGTAGGAGAAGGTGGAAACCTTGAGAAGGGACGCACACTATTAAGCTTGAAGGGAGGCGTTTGGAAATCATAATGTTGTGTTTCTTCATCGAGAATTACAGTGAATGTTTTGAGATATCATTATGGAGCATGTAGGGCCCAGGACACCATAATCAATGAACAATGAATACAGAGAACTTAATACACAATGAAACGCACCAATTGAATTCTATTCCTGTGGATGTATTTGCTTCATTGGATGCCAGCACTCACCTGTCGTAGTCCTGGATCACAGAGCCCACACCCCAGATGGCAGCCAGGTACTCGTTATAGCCCCTGGGGTCGATGAAGTGGAGGGACTGGGGGGTCCGTGGGTCACCGTTGGAACCTGTGAAGTCTATGGCTATCTGAAGCAGAACCAAGATGTGGATTAGAGGGGCTAAGGTTGTCGATTCTGAAATCTGCTTTAATTTATAAGCTTTCATCCACGCTTATAAATTATCAGCGTTTATCTTGGTTGGCTGATCGTTTTCAAACACAAACACAAATACATGCTTGCACACCTTTGTTTAAAGATAAGATGATTGCTTGTTAACAGTTTAAATTAAACAGGTATAGTCCGAGTTTGTTCGGCTATACCCCATATAAGCTGTACAATAACAAAAATACAAACTTCTTCACATTTTTATGAGATGGTAGACTAGTCCTTTTGCTGAATGAACAGATCCCCAAAAGTATCTAAAGACTACAGTACTACTTACTGTAAAGTTGAGCTGACAGCCTCCCATGATGTAATCCAAGAAGGTGTACTGCCTCACTATCTGCAGATAAACATAGATGGAGTCCCAATTACACACACTCATCGTGCTTAGATGTGCAGCTGGTCTTGAGAAAGCCTCTCCCCTAGGGATTGTAATGTTATACAGTATACACATGACATCAAGTCACAGTATGGGACTGACATCATAAATACACTGGCTTGACCTGACGAGAAGAAGAGTGACGACTCACACACACACACACACACACACGATTAACTTAATTTTTTCTTATTTTCTATTGATTTAAGCTATTCAACATTTCTTTAACTTAATTATCTTAAACTGTTTTACTTTATAAATAAACTTCACTTCAACTTCACTTTGCACTACAGCACTCGCATTTTCTGCAGTAAGCGTCAAAGTGAGGCTTATAGTAGTAAACTACAAATATTGAAAAGGATCGCGACACACATTTTCCGTGAATGTCAGCATCCAAACAGGTCCCTTTGGGTTAGTTAACTTATGAATCAGGGTCATGTAGTATTTGTGGTTGTGAACTGCTTCATTGTGAGTGGCTACCATAGGGTGGCTACCTGATGTAATACATGCCCATGCGCATTCGGGCTAGTATTAAGTAATGCTGTGCAAGTTTACATTTCAAGCTCTGCCTAAAAACAAGAAAAGATGGCCAGCTGATCTGTTTAAATTAAATGTAGAAGTATTAATCATGTTGTTAACTCTCATTGTGTTGCGTCTCATTCTCCAATAACTAAGTTATTGGAAGTTTGAATAGATCTCAACCAACCGCTGCAACAACATTCCTTGTGTCCTACATTAGAGAATATTATGACACCAATGACTTCTGACAACCGAAACAAAACAATAGTGAAGGAATTCTAACAAAGACCCAACATACCTCGCATTTTTTGATAATGATCACCCCAGAATTTTTATAGCCCTTCTTCTTTTGCTTCTTCTTGCTGTTGATGCATTCAAACTCGGCCTGGAAGGGGGGTGTCATAAAACACGCACATCTGTATCAAAAGTAGCACATTACCGTCACACCAATGAGAGACACACACACACACACACACACACACACACACACACACACACACACACACACACACACACACACACACACAC
>JAOPUD010000112.1:10111404-10123214 GCA_027122715.1 Trisopterus minutus
ACACACACACACACACACACACACACACACACACACACACACACACACACACACACACACACACACACGTTTGTTTTCAGCTGGTCGACCAGAAAGTCAAGTTGAAGGCTCTTTTGTTCTCCCTGAGAAAAGCACTTCTTCCGATGTATAAATCATGAAAAAACTCCATGGGCTAATGATAGAAATATGCATTTAAGAATTGGACCATGTTTTATATAGTCACAATAAACTAAACTTTAAATAATGTGTAGGTAGCGCAAAAACATCTATATCTCTTATTTTATAATTTCATTATATCTGGTTCGCAATTTTCCATAGCGCTATGCACCCCAGTCAGTAACCGGGCCCCATCAGGTATGCCGCCCTTCTCCAGCTGTTGTTCTGTACATTTAAAAAACTGTTTTATTAAGATACAGAATAATAACATTGGCTGTAAGAACAAGCTTGTGTTGCCACTGAAGTATTGTACTCCGCCACAAACACACGAAATATCGAAATATCATCCAAATTAGTCTGTTTCACAGTATAGAAACGATGATCCGGCTGATTAAATTATATTTAGGGCATTTAGCAGACGCTTCTATCCAAAGCAACTTACAACCATTTATAAACACATTCACACACCGACACCGTGAGCAAAAAGCCTGCTTGCAGGAACAGCTTGCTCAGTCAGTGAGCAGATTGATTAAAAAATATATATCACAACCATTGGCTATCATGTCACTCGACAGACGAAGATATATTTTTGGATGATTATTTGATTTGAACTTTCAATTGCCAACTGCTGTACCCCGACCAGCACACATCCACCAAAGCTGACTGAAAATATGCACGCTGCAAAATGTCACACTTCCCAGCCTCATTTAAGACAGGAATTCATCGTAAGCATTTCAGATGACTCTTATAATACACAATGTTTTGTCCAACCATGTTTGGCATCTTGACTGTTATGTGCTCAACTTCTACAGATTTCCAAGTAAGCATCATTATTTGTATGGATTAGTCGTTCACAAAACGTCTGTTCATTAGTCAGGATCTAGCCCAGAACACAGATGTCCACATACAGACCGTTGCGTTTTTGGTTTAGATCTTTACCATCATAAATATTGAAATGTTCCCAAAACCAAATCTCTCCTGTTCCTGTTTAGTTGTACATTTTTAATCAATGTATAATGTTGATCAACTTTGTGCGTAAGAGTGATTTACAGTTGTTTCTACAATATTGTGAAATGCAGTGCCTCAACCTTTTAGGATGAGGATCCATCACATTTATAAAATTAATACATGACAATGGTGTATCATGAAATATTTTCCCAGGATATAACTGGTCTGCCCAGCGCAGCGGTTTTCAAAATGACTCTGACAGCAGGGTTTCTTGGTCTTAAAGTTGTCTCTTTTTGACAGCGTCCTCAGTTTTTGGAAGATGTAAGGCCCATCGTAGTGTACTGTGTGGCGTTGTTGTGATAGATCCCATTGAGTGATACATGAGTTTTGTGAGGGAACCCAACACCATAAGCTCAGCTATCGAGATTCACTTCTCATAATTGCGGTTGCATTTCGTACATTCCCCTTGAGAAAAATGTACATGCAACTACAGTGGAGGAACGTGTACATCCACTGATATTTTTTAAATTAACAAATGACATGGTCAACAGTCATGAGCACGAAACCGCACATGGAAAACAATTGGTACATTTATGGCAAACTGGTTCTGGGAAATCCATTTGCATAGAGGCAGTCGGTATGCATCCCATAAATCAACGCAGCAGAAAATACAACAAAAAACCTAAATGTTCTGTTCTTATTCCAGAGGAGGACACCTGTTACACAACATGAGTATACTGCTGGCCTACACAGTCCTGTAGAAATAACTATGCTTGTGACTAATTTATGCAATTAGCGACGGCATTCAAACATGCCGGGAATCAAGCATAGCCAGTTAGATGCCCCCCCCCCCAGGAACAGACTAAAACTTGTCACTCAGAAAAATGTTATCTCTTGTTTTCTTAAATGTAGCATAAGCAGCATTTTTTTATATAATCAGTTAGAATTATACTTATTGTAAGTCGCTTTGGATAGAGGTGTCAGCTAAGTAAATGTAATGTAAAAAGTAACGTATGTGGGAACTGGAGCAAAGCAAAGCCCTGAGGGTTGCATGGTGAGGCAGAGATCCGCTGTTGCCCTGAAATGGGGAGGGCTGTGGGGGAAATTCCTGCTGTTTCATTGGTTGACATGGACTTCATTTCGTCACATTGGTGCCCTGTTCAGATTGCTGTGGTCTCCAGGGATTTATGAACTACCACTGAGGTCAACCACCACCACAACCGCCTCCAGCACTGTACAGCTTCCTGGGGTGCATTACGTTAAGCCCTAGCTTGAAGGTTTGTCTGAAGCTCACAAAACACACACATGAGCACATGAGCGGTCAAGAACAGAGACATAACAACCACAAAGAGTACACTAGAGAGACAGAGAGAGATCCCTGTCTGTGCTCCTTCTCCAGGTTTCTACTCATTCTTCCATCACTGGTGTCTAGCTTTATGGTCAGTGCCCTACTGGGGCTGAAGGGGAGCTGCCTGATCTGGGACCTCTGAAACCCTTTGAGACCAAGGACAAGGGCTTTACTATGTGAATGAGGGCATGACGATGGACCTCACGTGCTGAATGACAGAAACACAACCAAGCAGACAGACAGACAGACAGACAGACAGACAGACAGACAGACGATCAGAGCCGTTGGGCCTTACAGTGTGAGTCTCTCGTCCCACTTGGGGTTGGAGGAGCTGTGTGACTTTGCCGTGCGCCGCGTCTCCCCGTCCACCGTCACCTCCACGTAGATGGACCCGAACAGGCTCTTCTTCCTCCGAAGCTTGGCACAAGAAACTAGTAGGGGACCCGAAGAACCAGTCAGATCCCCGTCGTTGAATTCGATCGTGATGTGAACAATGTGTAGGGTTTTTTTGGTGCACTCTTCTGAAGACATAATTTTATCTACATTTCTCTGTTTACGTCGGGACAAGGAGTCTCATCTCCGAGACTGGATGTATGCAGACTCACCGATGGCATGAAGCTGTGAAGATTCTCCATGGTTATGGCTGGACTCCGCCCTAGAGGCCGTGGCCATGTCACAGACCTCAGTGAGAGACTTCAGGAGCAAACATAGTAGCTGGTTAGGTCTGCAGTTTACAACTCTTAGTTAACAAGTTAACAAGTTATAACGGTTATAGTCTATAAAATATCATAATTAATGGTGATAATCATAAAGTGTATTATTATTCAATGCATGAGAATGACAAACAATCATGATGATTTCATTTTCAGCTCTGGTATTAATCGTAATAGGATGGAATAACCACGGGTGCTACATTTTTAGGATAAACTAATACTGGGCTGGGAGTGTGATTGTTGCACTGAATAATACTAGAAGATACTTTTTTGATCAATGGACACTGGGAAGATCAGTATACATGCAGACAAAGCATACCCCTGTCTCTCATAGCGATAGGGGCACAAGATAAAACTCAAAACAAAATATATCACAGCCGACCCCTGTGGGTTGTAATGGTTTAAGCCAAACTGATAACAACATGCGTGAGAACACTTTCTAGTACAAGCTTTAGTGCTAGCCAAACCCAGACACTGTGGGCTACTTTACAGCTCGGTCGCCCTCCCACTACACCTGTTTAATGATTGGGCTGATCACAGCTACCTACGTCTGGTGTGCGTGGCTGGGCTGTCTGGTTTAGCCCACTCCGTGTCCCATGGTTCAGCTGCAAACAAGAAACAGGAAGTGTCAGAATCAGCTGAGCTGGTAACACCAGTGTAATGACTCGTCGGTAGCCTCTTACAAGTTGGCCTCTGTGACTACAAAGCCTGGTACACTTATACATTCTGCTGGTTAGCATTTTTACAACCCTTTTAATGTAACCATGTTATAATTGCCAAGTGTGCAAAGTAAAACATGTTTCCTCCCGTCGTAGCTAATTTGGGTCGGTGCTGACCACACTTTCTACAAGAGAACAAACTACTGTATCACTGTACTGCATTTTTGTACTTCCTATTGTATACTTGCTCATATTGCTGGCAAGCAAGTTCGAATACAACACATTTGTAATTTCTAAGATATAATTAACACCTATATTTAACATTGGTACTTATTTTTTCCTTTACAAGAAGTAATACCGTTGTACAGCCCCGATGGCCTACTCATAATACAAAATAACCTGCAGAAGAACGAGACAAAGATACAATCAGACAACAGCACGACGGAACAAACTTAACAGAACAAAATGTCAGTAAGTTAAAATAGTTTGTGCAGTGCCTACAGCATTCCGCATCATCTTTCTAATCCTGTAACTTTGCACCGAGATAATAAGCCTTCTATATGATGAAGATGATCCCTCATCATTTAGAACACTTAAATAAAAATGCCAGGTATGCAGACGACCTCAAAACTTTGATACCTCACAATATCTGAAAGCTAGCCTTGGCCCTAGGGTAAGTAATGTTTTGTGAATTACAAGGTACTAGTATCATATCAGTGTTTCCCCTTGAACAATTTGCAGTCAGATTCTGGTGTGCGTTTGCAAACAATGCTGATGCATGCGTGCGCGTTGCTGTTGTGCACAGGCACAGAGGGAATTAGTGTGATCAGTCGGGGTGAAGCAGTTCACAAAGCCAGTTTGGAGCGATACGATTCAGTGGTGCCGATAAAATAAATGCCGGAACAATTTTTGATTCGTCTTTAGATTTTTCCATTTATCAACATGGATAGCTTGGCCTCCAGCACCATATGGAGACATAAACAAAGCAACGCCGCCTGCTCTTTAACATCATTTTCTCGCTATGAAGATTTGTAGTACAGTGCAACAAGGCGGAATGTTTGGCGCAGCAGCTGATTTTGTGTGTGCATTGGTCTTGCCGTGCGTGAGAACACAGCGCCCGACTAGACTTGCAGGGTGTTCAACCGCGTCTCAAGTCCACTGACTCTGTGAGCGTCATTTAACTTTATGTAGATATTTTATCAACATTAACTTCATTATATATGCCCTTGGTTTAACCGGGATGCACGAAAGACATATTTGAAGCCATCCCATCTTTCTGTTTCCTAGATTTAGCCTTAGCCATTCATTAGTTTATGCCACCTACAGCATCATCATGCATTTTTTATTATCCAATAGATGAATACTATGTTGCAATTAGTATTTTTCCTGAACACTGCAGACAGATAGGGCCTTGGTTTGTGTGGTTACAACACTCTGAAGTCTACCTCCAAGGCATGCCTCTCGTATGTCAGCACCCCATCTTCTTTACAACCTGTGTGTAGAAGCTAAATTGTCTTGTCAAAATCAAATTCACCAAACAATCTGAAGAATGAAGTGCAGCTACCACATAGACAGAAAGAGAAGTCTACAATGCCTCAAGCTTATGTCTGCAAAAGTCAGCGGGTTGCCAGCTGACCAAGTCTGGCCATTTACTAAGAAATGGATTGTTTTGTCTGCCTCATCTCAATAATTACAAAAGGATAAAATAACTGAAAACGACATATTAAAGTGGAGATTTATTTTCAAACAAATCAAAAAAGGATATTTTTACTACGGATGTTCGTCGTAAGTGGTCATGTTAACCAAACTGCACTTCCTAGCTGGCACTAAAAATACATATCAGTTAAACGCTTTGGCAACACTTTATCATAACATTTACTCACAAGCCTTCAGATAATGATGAACTAATCAACAAAACATTCATTTGTAGATGATGACCAAGGGCTCAGCCCATCTAGTGGACTGTACCAACTGGGAGCCTAGTATACCCGGTAGACATCATACATCTGGTGGACTGTACCAACTGGGAGCCTAGCATCAGGTAGACATCATACATCTGGTGGACACTCCACCTGACAATGATATTGAGGGTAGGTTTCGGCATGGCCAAATGGGTAATGATGGCCCTTTAAACTTCACAGCTGTTAGAAAAGTAGTGCGCCTTAAACACATCAGTTATCCAACTGATTATATTTATACTTTCTTTACGGAGTTTGAGAGAACAGCAGCTTCATCGTGAACATGTCATGACAGATGATGCAGTGTGCAGACTGCAGTGATGAACGTCGCAAAATGTCCCCCTTTCTGTCTCATTGAAAAATCGTATTTTTTCTAGTCACGAAACGCCCAGATAACCATCTGGGAAATTTGTTTTACTGAATTTATTTGACTTGGCATGTGTGGCCAGATGTTATCAGCACAAAAGATTTGCTTTAGGTGACAGCCTATGATTAATATTTCCTAATCTGACTTCTGAACCTGCTGATTATGTTTTACATCCCTATGACATGATCACTCATAACTAATGGATGGCAATTTATTGGAACAAATAAACTGTAATGTAATTATATCCATCTTTGAATTAAAAGAAACAGTGAATTTGAAAGATTAACAAGGCAGAACATATTTGTTGTACTTCCCATGTAACATTATGAATAACGTGTCTAAGCAGGGCCAACTGGCTGTTCCCCAGTCCAGCCAAGTAGACACAGCACTCAAAGTGCTGCAACAGTGTCAGACCCTTGGTTTCCCAAACCAACACATGCATCCCAAACCATTGAAGGAAACCACTGCATCACCGCCGTTTCCTCTAGGATTCTGTCGTGGACAGAACAACAGACCAAATGATTTCGCTATCGTGCGGCTAAGAGGGGAGCAGAAACTGGATGCGGTCTTAACCACAGAGAAGCTGAACATGCAAGCAAGAGGGGATAGGGATAAGTGCAAGAGACTGGGACTCATGGTGTTCCAGATGCCTCGGACACCAGCCTTCCGAGTTTCACTTCATTTCCTGTTATAGTGTTCCCGTTCGTCTTTGTGATCGTGTCATGTCATTGGCTAGTCATTGTCATGTTAGCTACATTAGCCTCTTTAGCAAACCAGCTCGAAAACGGACAACACAACTTTACATTGCATTGCACGCATAGCAAGACCGACACTTTAGATGTGTCAACCAATAGGTCTAGTATTATTTTCAAAAAAGATCCAAAAACGTGTCAAATAACAATAAGTTCTTTAGTCTGTTCTACTATACTGTATATTTATATATATCAGCGTTCAGGGGACCACACACACACACCTTCTGCATCGCACAATCAAACTGCCAACTGCTAGATCTTTATCCTTAGGAATACAACAAAATTACTGAATGTCTCCTCATTACACAAAATCCACACAGTAGCCTGGTTACAATCTGACCAGAGCCAAGTCCACTGTTGTTTTGTAACGCCAGACAGAGACAAAAACAATACACAAAGTCAGTGTGCAGGTTTGAGCGTGTGTGATAATTCATGTATTCTTTCTGTATTAATGTGTCATTTCTTAAAGAAGAAGAAAGTGGAAGAGATGGCATTTATAAAGGATATGTAAGACCAAGAGAAAAGATGCCTAAAACAAGATAGAGGGCAGACAGCCAGGGGATAAAATAAGCAGTTACTTTGGCATGCAGTGGCTTAATTGGCAGTGGCGAAAAGCAAAACAAAGCTGAACCACATACAGCCTGCCAGTGGATAAGTACCATAATGCTATAAGAGGGGCTTTTGAATATGAAGGTAAACATGGCCTTATTGACTTGATTGTAGAATAAGGCTTTATGATTTATCATAAATGTTCAGCTTAATGGTTTTTATTAAACGTTCAGCTAATGGAAAACATTGCTTTGCTGAGGTCAGGCCATACAATGAAAAATGCAACAAAAAAATATAACATAAAAAGATGTGTTTTTAGGTTCTGGCTATGTTGAGGTTATGTCTAGACTGACATACAGAAATAAAGACTGATATACCGGATACAGCCAAGCACAGGACACAATATCAGACTGACTCATTGTGTGGGGAAATCTTGTTTGACAGAGCTTTTGCAATACTTGCAGGGCATGTACTGCTCTGCAGATTGGAGTGGAGAAACCCTATCTGCTCTGCTAGAGCAGACAACAACAGCTACAGGAGACAACAGTGATAATGGAGTCTTTTGTGGTTTGTCATTATAGGGTCCTAAAAATGTTTGTACTAACTTTTGAAAGGTTCTTTCTTATTTTCTTTATAGTATCTGCGTATACCCTTTTCTGAAGCACAAGTATTTTGAATTATTAAAAAGTCTAGTAAAAACTTTAATTAATTAACTTGAAGTGAGACAGACACGATTACATTATGTTGTAAAAGTCAAAGTTACAGTAACTAAGATGAAAGGAAATGGAAGACTTAATTGATCAGATCTGCTAGTTTTGCTGCTACCATTTCCCCACCATGTCAATTTGCTTAAGCCCATGTAGGGGAAGAAACAACTTGTAACATGGTCTAAAGCAATAATGCAATTAAATGTCGTCGTTTGCCCATTAAAACCGAATAGTGAAAATCAGTATGACAATGCCTAACATTGATTGGTATGAGTAAGTCTTTTTGGCATTAATTATTTACACAGCCACCCTTTTTTATTCTATGTTTGACTCTGCTTTTCTCATTTCCAGATGTACATTCGGTGAGACAACATGACAGTATCATCGTTTCCATTTAATGTGAAATTAAGTTGGACAAGATTTCAAACTTTAAACCACCGCAAGCCCAAAACTGAGACAAACATTGCATTAACGTATTCTAGTATTGAGCTGCTGACGATCATTCAAGTCATGAGATGAAAGTTCGGTACGTAGCCTATGTTCTTGCTGTCATTTAGCAGCAAGATTACAATAAACTGCATCATTATTAAGGATATACAATACACTGTTTGGTTCTGTGTACCTTCAGTAAGGCAGGTAATACATGGCCTGTTCTCCATTTGTGCTACGCTCCAAAACTTCGCGAGTGAATGGACATCTTGCACACAACACAAATCACCAAGGGCTCCCGCATTACCTGCAATACAATTTCGTTTACACTTGTTCCAATGTCCCTGGGGACGTCAGTCCACGGAGTTGTTGTATGCCCAGAGCCCTGTTGTTGATGCCTCAACCACGGCAGTATAGACTCGTGTCACGGTAGCCAACTCCGATGACAAACTTGCATTAGCTCAAACTGACTCTAGTTGTTGACAGTGCTTGCGACGTCAGGATTTAAAGGGTGCTGGAGTAGCTCCAACTAACCAGGTGCTCTGTTCTAAAGTGGTGATTATTGTGATCACAGTATTAAATGTAAGCAAAACCCAGATAGAAACAAACAAGCTAAAAGACTGGCGAAGGGGTAAAAACAATGCTAACGTCTTGTTGGCAAAGTAATTTAAGCTAGCCTCCCTAGCTGTCCCATGAACCTGAAATGCTCATACCACATGCATTAAGGACTGAAGAACAGCCACACTATTATTGCAAACGTTGCACAGGCCCGCTGAATAGATAGAGACTCCTAGATAGCATGCAGTACAGCTTAGGTAACATAGGTCCACTCTTACTAGCCGCTAGCCAGTTGCTCGCAGAAGGGCCCAGTAGCTTGCTAGGTAGCTTGCTAGGTAGCTATCTAGCTAGCACCTTAGCAGCCATGTCCGCCATCACAAAGATGGGCAGTCAGCTGGCTGAAAGTGGGAAAACCGGCTGTTAAGAAACTATCGGTTCAACGACACGGCTTCGGGTCTTTGTGATCGGGTGTAAGGAGTTGGTGCAATCGGCCAGGTGTATTTTATTACCGTGTCAGTCGCTCCGGCTTTCCCGTTACTCCCGAGTTACTCCGGGGTTCCTTTTTGCTGGCTGGTAGACTGCCAGTCGCTTCGGCTTTCTGGGCCCGACGAGCCGCTCCGATCAGTGGCCGTAAAGCCCCAGTACCACAAAAACAGCAGTCGGCAAAAAATATATATATCTATATATATCTTTGACGGCAAAATTTTATCCAGCGCACTCCCCCCAATAATTTGTAATAAAAGTGTAATGACATTGTAGATATAAAAGTCGGTCAATCTTTCAATAAATAAAATGAAAGTGAATTTTATTTTTTGTAGACTTAATGAAACCAGTAGGCCTAGGACAATAACATCTACATGTAACATGTTCAACAACAAATGTATACTTTGCTACGTCTTCAAGCTCCTGGCAAACTTAACCATCTCACACACAGTAGGCGTATGTAATATACTTTATACGTAAAAACACACATAAAAGTTTAAACAGCTGCAGATTATTGGCCTATTCATATCCACAGTATTTTTTAAGAGTAAGACTTCTGAAGATGTGGAACTATATGCAGAACTTTCAATATCAAACAACAATAACGACAATAACATGAACTAAATATGAAATGTTATAAAATGAAATATATGTACTCTAAATAATCTAAACATTACAGTTTCAAGCAATTGACCCAAAGGACTAAGATACAGACCAATACCATGTCATGAAATGTGTGAAAATTACTAAATTGCGCCACCATCTGATTGTATTTAATCACTGTTATCACCATCATCATCTGTTAAAATGTTTGATTTGGGTATTCGCCTGGAAAAACAACTAAGAATAACTTGAAATAATTGTCTAAATCATGCTAACATATAAAAATAAGTTTATAGTTAAGTCTTGTATGTAATATTGTTTATTGTAATCAAGAAAATATAGCTTAATGACATAGCAGAGCCAAGGACTCACGTTATATCCATTTTTGGATTTATACAAGAATACATATAGATTACAAACTCGAACGCAGCGTTAGACAAAAAACTATAATTTTGTACCAGCAATGGGTCCGTCTGTTCAGTAAAAAGGGCTGTGCTCTATCAACAAGCATTTTTTGTAGTATACATATATAGTATAATAGTCACATCACATCTGTTCTTGTTGTACGTTTGCATGTGTGTCTTTGCTTGTGTTCCGTTCTATGCCTTCACTCCACACAACAAGTTGGTCTTGCGGCAGAAGCAGATGGTGTTAAAGAATCGACATTGACAGCTGGCGCACGGGTCACAGCAGCGGGATTTGGGTAGGCAGCCCTCAGACACCGAGGTGCAAGCATCGGGGACCTTAGCCATTTTAGGAGGCGGCCCTTTGGGATGTGCAGGGCGGCCCCTGGGCCTCTGTAAAGGAAGCACAACAGGAGGCCAAAGGGTTGCGGATGTCTTGCAGTTGGGGTCGACTTGTAGTTCAAGACTGAGGGCTGAGAGCACGTCATTCCTTGAGAATTCCCCTCACTATCAATTGTAATCTATCACTGTGTCTGATTTATCCCCCACACAAGCAGTGTTATGGCCATAGGCTGCACTGATGTTCTAAGTTTACAATTAAAAAGTCTCCAAGAAGGACATGTAACTTATTAAATCCAATGCTGCCAATCTGATAAAACAAACTATATTAAAATTTATAACTCAGACTATCTCACATTAATGAATTCCAACTATATTTATGTTTATACAATGATGTAGATATTTTTATATCAACATTCCATTGCCAAAATACGGTCCAATGTTTCAAATCTGACACTGCCTGTTATATTTCAACTTGAGGGCGAGCGCTGGAGAGAGATACATAGGAAGATCTGAAAGGAAAGACGAAGAGTGCAATGATGGGAGACAGAATTTCACCTACCATCTCAAAGACTCTCTGCCGTTCGTACAATCTTCGTGCAAACAGTGGCCTCTGTTTGCCTTGGATCAAAAACTCTGTTATGGCACAAAACACACAAAAACAATAAATTTACCTCAGAAGTACCAACTGGTGAGGCTGATATCATGGGTGTTATTTATGTAGAAACCAGATAAAGGTTGGTTGTTGAAATACAAATTGTAGTTTTTGTGTGTGTGTGTGTGTGTGTGTGTGTGTGTGTGTGTGTGTGTGTGTGTGTGTGTGTGTGTGTGTGTGTG